>DWDU01004205.1:0-10944 GCA_018245575.1 Jemadia suekentonmiller | reverse complement strand
CCGACCCGGGAATTGAACCCAGGACCTCCCGATCGGCAGTCGCACTTGCAACCAACACGACCAACGAGGCAGTCAACTTTTAAAAATTAATCATAAATTTAAAAACCCCCGAACAGATAATTTATAGGTATGTAGTTTCTTCTAATCCCCATTAGAAGTTTGAAAAATAATCTATATAGTAAAATTGTAGGTTTTAATATCTGATATAATAGGCAAGAATTTCTTTCATGACTTCACCGATCTGAAGATTCACCTGAAGATATCATTATATCTTTTTCTTGCCATGGCTCTCCTCTTAGAATGAGAATGTTTGAGGCTACCGTTTTCCTTTCACGAAAGTTTTTATAATATTGGTAACAGTTGCTATATAAGGCCTATTCAAGTTAAAAATCGTTTCATAGATCACGGTCAAGCAGTTTTTTTTTAACTAAATATAGGTACATATATCACTGGCCACTTCGTACTACTCTCATAACATGATTACATGATTATATTCAAATACAAATGTTCCAAATGTGAACTTCTGCACCTTCTTTATTTAAAATATGCATCCAACTCGAGTAGTGGTCGACATTCAACCCTTAGATGAACATGACTAAAACGCCTCGGAAAACAACATTTTTAATTAATCCTTTATATAATAATTATGATATCAATAGTTTCTTTCAATTAAGATATTTTTATATGTTAATGATATTGCTTGTTCTATTGTTGAAAAGTGTTAAATTTGGGTTAACAGAAATGAGAACTTGCTCCCGGTATATTAAGTCGTGGTAATTTTTAGGGGCTTTAAAGCAAAGTTTGAATTACTCTCGCCCACGCACCTGTAGGTAATGTTTAAACGACTTTACAGGATTAGTAACAGCCGAGGCGATAAAATTTATCGTTTTTATCGTATTTATCTCGTAAAATATATCGCAACAAATTAATTGTTAATCATG
The DNA here is from genome assembly GCA_018245575.1 of Jemadia suekentonmiller. Classification (NCBI taxonomy): domain Eukaryota; kingdom Metazoa; phylum Arthropoda; class Insecta; order Lepidoptera; family Hesperiidae; genus Jemadia; species Jemadia suekentonmiller. Next base: position 10,003 of record DWDU01004205.1, on the reverse strand, counting down.
TATCCCAATCGAATACCATTATATGTTACAGAACAAATTGTATGTCAACACACTATGTTATCGAGAAAGAAACAGTTGCCATATGAATCTTTTATAAACGAATAGAATGACGAATGCAACGTTTATCGGAGAAGAAATTAATAATATGAGATTCAATTCAATGATTTTTTTTTAAATCCCATTTCAATATTTCAGGCAAGCTACCGGATAGGAAGTAAACACCTTGTATTAATATAGGTATCTATCCTCATACACTTCATATTGTTTTACATTTGTCACTACTCAAGACTGCCTCATTTCTTCGTCTTTTACATTCTTTCAATAAATATTTTTGTTACATTTTTTTGCCTTGTCGGTCATGACTGCCTTGTTGGTCGTGTTGGTTGCAAGCGCGACTACCGATCGAGAGTTCTTCGGTTCGAATCTTAATAGAAAAAAATAGTAATTTAAAAGGTATTGTTACATAATCTGTGAAAAATGATTTACCTTTTGCATTTTCTTTAATTATAAAGCGAGTCTTTCGGATCATTTTGTTATCTGTGTACTGGACGAAATTATCTTGGAATATCGCTTTGTTGAAGACAAAATTCTTCAAGAAATGTGTACCGTAATAAACACGTGAGTTCCATGATAAATAGACTTTTTTAAGATTTATTGCGTCCTGTAATTATGTATTTTGCTTGATGTGCTAACGATTACTTATGTTATTATAGTTATAAGGTAAAGTATTAATTGATTTTTGTACCTTAGATTTTCTAGTAGTATCTCGGAGTCCGGATGTGTGCCAGGTGTATGGCAATAGACTTATTCACATTCCATTATGGGATAATATGTACTTTAAAATATAATCAATTTTCTAATTTCAGACCGGGCTGAGTCACATGTTTCGTTGTTGTATAACTCTGAGTGAAAAAACACTTTGTGGATAATTTCGTAAATGGGGATAGTTTCGTGTGGGACGTAAACGTAACTGGTGACACGTGGGAGTGTAACATCACGCCTGTAATCTTCGGGGATTATAGGCGTGATGTTACGTTTTTTTTTTGGATACTTTCAGTGTTTTATAAAGTAAATTAAATATTCCATTTAATCCTGTCACATTAAGGTTAAAATTTCTTCAATGTTTCCTTTAAGATTCGTATATTCATAACTTCATATATATCATCTTCAACTTCAATATATACTTCATATATATATATTCATATTCATACTCTCAATAAGCAGTAACATTATTATACTTCATAGAAATTTTAGAATGCTAATAGCAATCTATTTCAGTAGTCACAATGAATATTACTATAATTTCTAGAAATATTTCGATCACTCCATTCAAGTCTCCGCTCATGTCATTGAGCGAGACTCAATGCGAGTGCTACTATACTTATAACATCATTGTTACCGAACTAATAACGGAGAAGAAATTAACCCTTCCAGACGTGGGCGGAATGCTCGCGTTAAGGCGGTGTACACACACAACGGTTTAAAACTCTGCACTGTGCTTTCGATGATATTTGAAGATTAAGAGATATGTCTATAAAAATAATTATAATGAATTAAGTCCATTGCATATAGTATATACATTATCGTATGGCGCATGCTATCTTTAAATTTATTTGAAGTTTTCTTTGCTACTTTATTTACACTCATAAAAAGCCTTTTTTATTGAAAAAAATGTCTTAATAATGTGTAAAATGTATTCCAATATTTTGATCCACACTTGCCATTTCTCGCCCTTTGTGTTGAGCGTTGGCAGAAATTACATTGTATTGTCGTACTTAAAATAAAATTTCAAACATTAAAACCGTTTTAGAGAGAGTTTTATTTGTGAAGAATCCCTTTCCATCCTAATTCATTTTCGCCACGACGAGTACGAGTAAGACAAGTAAATGATGTTTTGGTAATAATAGGACACTTTGTGTATACCTTTTCTTTCTGAAACTTCGAATTTCATCATAAACGGTTCCGTGGGCATAAAGCAACAATCAAAGACGAACAGACAGGTATTATCGCTGAGTATTAGTGTATAAGTGCGAGCATAAATACTTTATTACCCCTTTCAATTCTGAACGAATACAATGTAAGTTTTATAGAAATGTCACATTCGAATCGTTTACTTTCTGCGACTTGTGCAAAGAACCTAATGTATCCGCTTGAGAGTTCTTTGTTTCAAGACAAATAGATTCCCCGCGAAATGAATGGACGGGTTTCTGTGTGACCCGCACTATTTCAGTTTCAAGTCACGCGCCTCGCCGATATAACGTTGAAAAATGATATCTCGTGTGGAGAGCAAATTGTGGGAAACCGTACAAATTTATTTTATTTCTCTATAAAATTTATAGCATCACTGGATAACTCGGATGTTTGTGTAATTTATAAGCTATCAGCAAACAACTCGGCTTACCTCTTTCATTCTACTGTTGGATACAGGTCTCTATTCGGAACGAGAATGGTTAATGCATAGTCTGTTTGTCGTGCATAGGTTTCTTTGTGATGTTTTTCGTCACTTCGTCACATTTAATCTTAGAAAGCAAATTTTGAAAGCTGAATTTCAAACCACAGCATTCTAACAGCGTATATATGGACAATAATGTTTCAACTCCGACAGCCTGTATCTTAGCAGTCAGTATTTGTGATTGCTGAATCTAGAGGCTAGTCGACTTGATCATACCTTTGCATAACAATGACAAAGAAAAGAAAAATGAACAGAGAAAATAGACCAACGAATTTACGGATAACAACAAGTTTATACATAAAATATACTGTTCTGCTCACTTGTTGCTGCCATTAGCATAAATGCGGGGATCTCGACGAACTCGAGTATATGGTGAACCCCCAACATTTATATAAGCTAGCATAATAAAGATCATAGCATTATTATGCTAATAATATATTGCGGAGAGGGCTGAGTATTTCTCCAAGCAGCTGGGAGTGGAAAATACATTCCCACGCTTCATATTTCAAGTTTCTATTACCATTATAATAAGAGCTTGATGGCTTAATAGTTTAGATTTTGCCACTGAGGTATTAAAGTTGCAACTAAACGCTCATAATACTGAATACAATTCATCAAATATTCATATATATTCACGTAATCGCTGAAACGTAATTTGCCAATAACTAACGTTACAAAAACCTGGAGGGTGTAGTTCGAATGAAATAATAAAAGAGCTCTTTGAAACAAACTAATCGTGAACTTTAAATGTACGCATAATTATTTAAAGAGCGAATCTTAAATTACTTAAAACTTGAATGCTCATTAGGAACTGAAAATCATTTCATACCGCTCGTAGCTCGAGTCGTTAACTTTAAGTAGTATCTTTGCGAACTTTGAAGTGTACAAGATTGTTAAGAAACTTTACTTCTAACCGTTTGTCAGCGGATAAATTTACTACAGTGTTTGTCACAGCGGCATCTGCGCTGCTCTGAATTATTATAACTAGTAATTCGCCACTGGTCTCTCGATATTCGAGGGTAATTCGTTAAATTGTTGAGTTTGAATGTAACTGTGGCGCTTGTGTCAAAGAGTAACATTGCGCCTATATTTCTCCGAAGTGGTAGGCAGAGGAACTTTTCCCTGTGGATTACTACATAGTAATATCGTTTTTATTAATTGTTTTTTATGTGTGGAAGAAGGGGTAAGTATTGCCGTACACCGATCACGAATTCAAATACTGTACTTGTTATTATCAATCTTTCAATCATATCAACCTTTCATCAACGCTTTCATTGTCACTATCGGCCCATTTTAGTTCAACTCTTCGGATTCAGCTGTCCTCTCAATATGTGTAGCCTTAAAAATGTACCTACTCTACAATACAATTAAAACAAATTATCTGTATGCATAAATTATACTGTTCCATAAAAAAAAACTTTGTGAACAGTTATGCAGTAGGAAAGCAATTAGTGGTCCTGCCGCATTAGCGCCATCTGCGACGTAGTCATTAGCGTACAGCCGTGTATTAAGGTCCTGTCCAATCCGCTATTAATAACATAACTTAACTGAGACCATTATTGACATAAATAACAATGACACTGACTTCAATGACAAATATAAAGTTTGTTTGTGTAACATTATTAGTAATTTACAATATTCATGTAGTTAAACGGAATGGGGAGTTGAAAATCAATATATAATGTAATTAGTATGAATCTCCAAATACGGCGAGGGTGCACGATAAGAGTAATAAATGTAGAACATTCACGTCAGTTACATAAGTTGGCATTCAGTGCTTTCTGACTACCCCATGAAGGTCCTGGTTTAATGACCTGATAATTATAATGTAACTTTAATTTTGATTTACAATCTGCTTGCTTGTTTTATATCTTCTTGTAAATGTGTTTGTTGACGTAGGAATTTGGGAAAGCTGCGTCATTTCGAGAACCCTTTTCTATCGTTCCATTGTTGGACGCGGGTTACTCTCAGAATGAGAAGGGTTAAGGGCATAATCCGTCTCGCGGGCTGTGTATTGGTTTGTACTCTTCACACGCCTCAGAAATCATTATGGGGATTCTTAAAATGTGAATGTTTTCTCACGGTGTTTACCTTGACCGTTAAAGGGGCGTTACAGCGACTGGATTCTAAGGTTAAGGTAAAATCAAAAAACGTTCAGCACATGCACAGGTACCTTTATATTTTATTGAGTTTTTCTAATCTTGATTTTTTAGTAGTTGCTCGGAGTCTGGATACGAGTCCGACGTATGGCAATAGACTCACCTCGTATTGCATGGTTGAACATAAATGTAACCAGCGAAACGTTGGAGTGTACGACACTACTATCTCCACACAGAGGATTACAGGCGTGGTGTTATGTTATATAGAACATGTTAGGACATTACATAATTAGGTATATTACATAATACATATATTTCCCTTTAATCATTATCTTTACCTTTAATTTTGTTTAGTGTGAACTAAGTTTTAAACACGCCTCATTAAATATCAATAAACTCCTCAGTATGGTCCCAGCTTAACACATAAAATGCTTATATACCTGCCTTAACGATGCAGCGTGAGCTGGAAACAATTAAGGATATTGGTAGAGTAGACGGCGCTTATTTGAATTTTACCTTTTCTTAATTGAATTGAAATTATTTAATTAAAGCGTCTCATAACGAACGAGACGCTGTGAAAAAGCATGGAGATATGAATGAAAATTTATTTTTCTTATTCATTTCATGTACAATTCTCGGGTCGGGCACTACTACATTTTTCTAATTTAGATTTTCTAGTAGTGGCTCGGAGTCTGGATATTTGTCCGATGTATGGCAATAGGCTCAACATCTATTCTATAGTACGACGTAAACGTAACTGGTGAAACGTGGGAGTGTTCTACATTCCTCTGCCTACCTCTTCGGGGATTATAGGCGTCATGTTACGTTATTATTTAAAAATGAAGCACTGAATACCTTTAACAGAGTGTATCTTAAAGTTGCAACTTACACTTTATGTTACAATCATGATCATTACCATCATCTGCTAAGTCCACTGCTGGACATAGGCCTTCCCGGAGAGATTTTTACCCATAATTCCCACGCTGAGCGGGCTTGTTAGGGATCGCATGCCGTGCCTTCTCTCACTTCTTACAATACTGCCCACATGCGGCCAGGACATGTACCGCCGGGGATGGTCGCCTCTTACGACACCCCAGCATGGGGTCGGGCGATGAACTCTTTCTTCGCCCCGGTAATATTTACAAGTTACAATAATAATATGACATACAAATATTTATCTAAAAGATTATGAAGAGCTCCGTGCTTTGCAATCATAAAAACGTCATCTATTCTCTTTCTTTTAGCTTTATCTGGTTACTTTTATCTTGAAACGAATTGAGAATCTAATTTAAGTTTCCATTAAAGTCTCACTGATATAAAAACGAGTTAGTGTTCGCAACAGAATATCCGTTTCTTACTTAGTGCTATGTTGAGAATGAATTTATGACCGTGATTCTAAATTATATGTATTGTAAACCTTATTTCCAAAAAATAAGGGTGAATAATGTTTGCAGCGCAATATGCATATTAATGTTACCAAAATGGCAAAATTGTTGAACGTATAATTATGTTTTATTTTCATCAATGCAATTTCACTTAACACAAAATTAACAGTCTTCTTCAAGACATTGTTATGCGATGATTCTTATTTTACGAAGGCATTCAACGTTTTCGCAGTTGAAAACTTATCAGTGATAAGATTACGATGAATATCTCATTCTCTATTTGAATAGATCTATTTTTTAATTCGTAGAGTTGACTCTACGAATTAAAAAATACAATAATGCAACGACTTAATTTTCTATGATGATAATTCATGATCTAAGTTGACTTTTATTAAAAATTGAATATCCATTAATGACTTTCGTATTATCATAGAATGTCATGTATTGATACTACTGCACGTGCAATAGGCTCAACCCCTATTCGATGTGACGTCTCTGCTCACCCCTTAGGAGAAATACAGGCAGGTAAAAAGACGTTCGTAATTACTAGTTTCTTTAGTCCAAGTCTCTGACATCACATTTATTGTTTATTCTGTCTAGTAAAATAACGGTCAGGCTGTTTAAAATACAGTAACGTAACGTAAACGTAACATCACACCTGTAATCCCCGAAGAGGTAGGCAGAGGAATGTAGAACATTCCCACGTTTCGCCAGTTACGTTTACGTCTCACTATGGAATAGGTGGTAAGCCTATTGCCATGCATCGGGCACATGTCCAGACTCCGAGCCACTACTAGAAAATCAAAATTATAAAATTTTTAGTAATGCCCGACCCGGGAATTGAACCCAGGACCTCCCGATCGGCAGTCGCACTTGCAACCAACACGACCAACGAGGCAGTCTAAAATACAGTACGTACTACTAATCACTAATAGCAACTGAAAAAACTTCAGTTAAGATCCTATTACCAGTTCTGTTTGTGATCTTTTAAAACTTTCAATTAGGTCTATAACCAATGTGAATTTAAAAAATAATTTTAATGTGCTATGATTAAATATTTTAAACGTTAATAAATATTCAATAAATAAAGTTAATAAACATTAATATATTAAACTCAATGACGTCGTAAAGAATGTACAAGAAAGAGTCTTACAAAAATTAGACGTAAAGTTTCAATGAAGCCTAACGTGAAGAATTTTTTTTAGTAACACGCAATATACTCCTTAACTGCCCGCTAGTAAAGGTGATTATTGCTTGTCCATAATATAAGTAAAGACTGGCCCGACTTAAATGCAATTTCGCTTGAGGATTTTAATTAACGACACTGTTAAGAGCTTTACAACTCTGGGTCTAGTTTTAAATAAAGTAGTTATATATTAGGCTTTAACATATAAAAGTTGACGTTTTTATTATTGCCAAATTTTACGTCGATCAACGTGCCCCCTAGATCATGTTCCTACTGATCTTCATGTTGATTGGCAATTTGGATACATTTTTATGTGGGAATAAACTCAGACTGCATGTGAAAAGAGCCTGTGAAGATATGAGATTTCTGCTCTAGGATTTCTTAGACGCTTCAAAAACTAATGCTGAAATGGAAAAATTATATCGACAATGGTAGCTGATAATTCTATCAGATATTTTTTTTACATATTGTTCATGAAAATATTTGTTTGATTTCTTGTATATAAAACGTCTGTTCGTTAGGTTGGGACCCAATATACGAGTATTAAGTAAAACGGGTTAAACGTAACATCCCGTCTACAATCTATGAATAGATAGGTAGAGGTGTGTAATTCCCACGTTTCACCAGTTACGTTTACGTTTCAATATGTGTCTACTGCCATACACCGGACACAATTCTAGACGCCGAGCTGCTACAAGGAAACCTTCTAAAATCTTGGAAAATTTTGACAGTGCCCGACGTCGAATTTGAACCCAGGACCTCCCGATCGGCAGTCGCACTTGCAACCAACACGACCAACGAGGCAGTATAATTTTAATAAAGTATAATTTAAAAAAAATACTTTGATAAAGTTTGCAAAATAGCAATACAACTTCTAAAATGCTTGTACTCTTGCCCAATTATTTGGTCTTAATAAACCACCATCCAGCGATCCTAGATATAATGGATACAAACAACAAGCGAAAAGCTCAACGAAATAAATGGTTTGTCGAAACAACATACACGTAATTGTTTGTTTGAAGTTCATTCACCGGATCCATCAAACACTCGGGCAGGTGTAATTGTGCGTGTTGTAACTAATACGGCCGCAAAATGCCTCGGTTCGGTTAATTGATGACGAATGGCTCTCTACCAATATAAAGGTAGCCACACACGGTGTTATGACATATAGTAATATACTATATATAATAATAATAATAATATACTCTGCGTACCCCGAAAGGAACCTGGCGTGAAAATATGTATGTACCTATGTATTAATATACTGTGTTATGCATTCTTAAATTCACCATTTCATATCATTCATATCACAGTCCTCTGTTGGACTTAGGGCTCCTCCAAAACCGCTATTCCGCCCCTGTCTTAGGCTTTTGCAGATCGTCATCCCACCGCGCCGGGGGCGTTGTACACTACGTTTGTCGAGGCGCGATCTTCACTCCAGAACTCGCCTACTCCATCGATTATTTGCTGTTTGGCAATGCCAATAGGCTGAGCATATCTGTCGAAGAGGTATTAACTACTGGAATTTCAACTAGACAATCTAAGTTGAAAAATCCAACCAACCCGGTTATCGAACCCAGGACCTCTCGATCTGCTGTGGCGTTTGCACCTCCACTCCGTCAAGGAGGCAGTCAATACTATATAATATAGAAAATATATTGTAATATGTCGAAATATGCTCTGATGTAATATATTATGTAGCTCCGTATGCGACTAATAGCGATCCATAATAACGCTCCTTTCAATCCATTGGCCGCTTAGCTTCACATTACCGACGCATCTGTATTTGACATGTTTGCTTGGAAAATAAATTTTATCGTTTCATTTGACGTCCAATTTGGAATGAACTAAGCGGAATGGGATTTAATTTGCAGTTGATTGTGATATTTGATTTATTTATTTTACTATAGTTCTTTTCGCTGAGGAAGAGTTTTTGCGATCGATTGGGTTAAATTTTCTAGTAGTGGCTCGGAGTCTGGATATGTGCCCAGTTTATTACAATAGACTGACAACGTATTCCATAGTGGGACGTAAACGTAACTGGTGCAACGTTAGAGTGTACTAAGCTCCTCTGCCTACCTCATCGGGGATTACAGTCTGACGTCACGGCTTTATCATATTTGCTGGGTAACGTATTCTTTAATACTTGCCTTTTCTTTGTTATTTAGCTCTTATTTTGGTACAAAGTATATAACACTCGCAATAAGACAAAATTATATGTCGTAGAAGTTCATTATGCTGAACGGCAGGTAAGTTAATAATTCATCACTGGGATTTATTACTTCAGATCAAAACAGTTAAATGTAAGCCCCTATGACATATGAAAAGTTCTTAGTAGCTCGGAAAAGTTTGTTAGATATGGAATAAAGTTTCTCTAAGCTAACGTTGGAGCTTAGAACTTCGAGTCAATTGCATGTTCTGTAAATACGAAGTCCGTTCGTATGCTTTTCTAATGTAAATAGTAATATGTAGTTCTGCTTAGTGCCCTATAGATGCAGACCATATCAAAAAGTACTATTAAATAAGCTATAAGATCGAAGGGAATTAAGTATTACAACCGTAACCGTAGTATTACAATTTAACTGTAACCATTTAATGTAACCGTAATAGTTCGATTTAACCGTAACCGTTACATGTAATTGTAACCATTACACGTAAACGTAATAGTTGGATGTAACAGCAACCGTTAGCACTAACCGTAACAGTTTAGTGTCCGGTTAGTTGTTAGATACTGTGGTATGTGGTTAGATGTAAGTATAACTATTGGATGTAACCGTAATCGTTGCATGAAATCGTAATGGTTAGATTTATATTTTAACATAAGTGCCTAGCTTAAAAGATGCAGTAGCACGCCTATGGAGTTTCTTTCGCCGCTTCTTCT
>DWDU01004204.1:0-10945 GCA_018245575.1 Jemadia suekentonmiller | reverse complement strand
ATCTAACTATTACATAATAGGTTATTTATAAACCTGTCTAAATTTTACAAATACGGTTTGGATTTTTTTAAAAGCAAATAACTTTCAAAAGATAGAATATAGACCTTCTGTGTAGGTACTGCCTCCTTGGTCGTGTTGGTTGTGAGTGCCACTGCCGATCGGGAGGTCCTAGGTTCAATTACCGGGTAGGGAATTTTTAAATTTTTCTAATTTAGATTATCTAGTAGTGGCTGGGAGTTTGGATATGTGCTCGGTGTATGGCAATAGGCTCACCGCCTATTGCATAGTGCGACTTAAACGTACTGGTGAAACGTGGCAGTGTTCTACATTCTTCTGCCTACCTCTTCAGGGATTACAGCCGTGACGTAACGTTAGTTATGTTATATGAGTGCGGCCGGTACCTTTCTTACATACGAAATTATATCTTATTTTAAAGATAAAAATTATACGAATTTTTGTTTCACAATCTTTGTACAATTAACAATTAGTATTAGACAATCAGTGAGTGCAACTTAAAAGGCAGATAAAGATCTTGTCAATTGTCAATTCATTACACTATTATTTAATGTTAGTGTAGAATATTAGTGTAGTGTAGAATATTAGTATTTTGACCGCAACCCAGCCTGAGGAAACCGCAGATGCGCCCTAAGATAGAACGCGATTGCATAAAAAAAGCATATTCACCCTTGCTTTGAAGACCCCTACATAATGTTTCTTGAATCCTCATGCAACCTTGGTCGCATTTACATAAACTTCAAATACAAGCAGGAAAATTTTTATTGTCAGCACTTTTGCTGAAATCCTGAGACTGTTAAAATATTCACTATACAAGCCTTCCCTTCTAAGATCCCGTAAAACCAGATCCTCGTTCCACCATTTTTCAATTGACAGCCGCCACCGCTGCCGATTGCGTCAGACAACGGGTTCTTTCTCTTTTATTTTTTATTACAGCATTTTCGCAACTTACAGATATTCTATCCGAACAACTTTCCCCACACGATGCTTCAGTACCTGATTAAAAAAATGTCAGCGCAATTTTGTGTTTCCCGCCTTTAATTATAACTTAAGATAATTCACAGCCATCTGGTACCAAAAAAGGACAGCGTCCTCACTATGTTAACAGAACGCATCACATCACATCAATATTAATTTGCGAATCGATTGTGGCAACGTTACAAAAGGCCATTATTTATATCGAAGCGTCTATGCGTAGTTTTAATGTTTGATATACATTAAAACATACATTGTCTTTAATGGCAATTTATTTTGCATGAATAGAAATGATAAATGTTTGAATTTTCAAAGATGTTTTAATATACATTTTGTACTTTTGCATTACGTAAAGTGATGCCGTAGATGTCTCAACGTCAAATTACAATAAATAATTCTCAGTGGCTTGCCTATAGAGGTACTACTTCTTCTATATTATAGGCCACGCCCATTGCTTTCGATGCCTCCTATACAATATTTTTCTATTTAATATTTTTTTTTATATATCCATCAAAAAAATAATAACACATTTTTATTCCATTCATAATAAAAATCAAAAACTCATAGAAGTAAAAAAACCTTTGATTTCAATTCGCACCAACCCGCTTTTCTATAGAAGTGAAAAATTAATCTCTCAATGCCCCAGCGGGAACCTTCAAAAGTTTTATCGGGGGACCATTCAATGTGAATTGAATTCAATTAGGATGGGAGTAAAGTTCAATTTGCAATACATGATTGAGACCTGATTTGTTTTCGTTGCGAGCTCCACACAAAAGCACCTTTTTACTGCTATCTCCGCCCGACTTTTATACTAAACCGATTCACGTATATATTTCATATATACCTACGTCCTTATATATACAGCTCTAACAGACTCCTGCGTCCATTTTCATTAAAGAAATATGAATTATTACGATCAATTCGATTGATTAAATTTAATTTAGATTTTATCATTATCATGAACCTGTTTATCATTCCACTGTTGGATATGGCTGTCGTTCAGAAAGAAAACGTTTAAGACCATAGTCTACCACGCTGGGCAAGTACCAGCAACGTCACATCCAGCATTATAGAGAGCTCTATAGACTATGTATCCTCACAACGTTTTCTTTCACTGATACAACAGGTGATATTTTTAAATGTATATTATAAAGCGAGAAAAAAAGATTTTTTGAGCGCAGTATCGCTATAAACAATCCTTTCACAAAGAAGACTTTCTTTCTGGATAGTAAAGAAGAAATACCTACACATTGGAGTTGATACATGGTAGAACAAAACTTTGCTATTTATTACGTACTTAAAAACACATGCTCTTACAAGCTCCGAAGCTTGGAATAATCAAAATTATGAAAGCAACATGAAAAGTTTTTCCTGTTTATATTTATTTTTCTTATTCACATCTACTTTTACCTTTCAATTATATTTATTTACATTGCCTTATTGGTACCAACTTCCACGTATTGTAGCTCTTCCCTGGATTAACCGGTAGAATATCCCCCAAGGAATTAAGGAAATCTGGTAAAAGGGTAAATTAATAAAAATAAAACTAGAAATGTATATTCATCATACCAGCATATACAAATTTCCATTTTAAATGCTTTAGAGTCGAGTAACTAACTACAAATTGATATCACGAGACGTTCTTTAAGAAGTATTTTTTTAAATTTATTTGTATTATGACAAGTTTGTAACGAACTTCCACTAAAAGAAACGTAAAGCTTATACAGCCGTAATTCGAAAATTAAAAACCTCTCATAGATTGAACCGGTATATGTACGTAAAAAATATTGATTGTTGCAGAGGAGATCCTCAAGTCCCGGACGGCGCTGTGGATGTCGGCGGACGGCCACATGGTGCTCTACGCCACCTTCAACGACTCTTTGGTACACGAGCAAAAGTATCCATGGTACGGCGCTGCACTGGACACTGATGATCCGGCTAAGGTAAGCAAACTATGAGATGCTGCGTGATGTATTATTGTTTTCTCATTAAAGACGTCTCATTAGCCAATATACACACAAAATCATAATGGTGATGTCTCATTGGTGATGTCTTATTAGCGATGTCTCATTAGTAATGTCTCATTATAATAGTGATGTCTTATTGCTATTTCTTGAGTTTTACACATTATAATGTACTAAGCCGGCTTGACTAAAGTCGACTCAACGTGAATGAAGCCGGTTTAATACATTATAATGTTATATTAAACCTTATAATTATAAACTAGTTATGCAACTTAATCTAAGAATATCCTTTACAACGTATAATTTGTTAAATTTTCATAAAACACTTTATACAATATACGTAGACCCTAACGTAGGTATTAGATTTCTACAATTCGCCCTAATTTACTCACTAAGCGTAAATAGGTTTCATTCCTTTATTACACTTGCAATGCTGATATAGACAAAAAGAATCGTATGCAACAGTAGTCTATAATTATATGAGAACAGGTGCTTACGTAAGAAAGTCATAAACACCCAAACGGTCTTCTTCTTCTTCGTGCCGATAGCTGCTCGTCGGTGATCAGCCATCGTGGTGAAAGGATTAGTCGCAATGTCCAGGGTGCGCCGGGCAGTATGTTCGTACATATCAGACATAGTCGCCGCTCGCGGAGGCTCCTTTCATGCACCCCACCCAAGCGATACATTAATCAAAAAAGTTCCCCCAAACCTTCACAGAATCATCACATTTTGTTCCGCTAACATCCGAAATTAACTAAACGCTGAAACGCGTCCTTGTATCGCGCTAATATACTTCATCAATGTTGTACGTGACCTGAAACATAACGAATGTGCCAGTAAAATGTTGCAAATAATACAATTTATAATAAAACGAAGCGAAAGATACCAAAATAACGAATAAGTGAATACATGAGTGAACGAACGAATGAATTAATGAGTGAGTGAATGAATGAATCAATGAATGAATGATTATTTTAGTTGCCACTTTAACTAAACTCACAGTAAAATTTATTAGACGGTTGAATGAAATTTTTGTATTCATTATTGAAAACAGTTCTTTCGTAATATTTTTTTTTCTTGAATAAAAACCCCAAAAGTCCTATGTAAATTTGATGAGGAAAGGATGAAAACCGGCGGCGGCTATATAAATAAATTCATAAGTTTATTCGAATTGCTTAGATTCTTTTGGTAAATATTAACAAAACGTATTCTATGTAAAATTTTTGACTTTTAGTTTGCATAATTTTGTGACTTGATACGCACATTTTTTTATATTACCAACCTCTGCTCTTTTTCCAGCCAGTTGCAATACTTATTCATTATAAGAGCGTTAAAGAATATTTGAATATAGAACGAAATAAAAATTGTGATTTTTTATGTCTTTCCTTATACAGCGTGTAACGATTAGACCCTGTTTTGCCCCATTAGGCTATGACAAACTGCCCCATTACACTTAACGAGGGATCTGTCAGGGGATACAACGACCGCCTTCGGGGCTGCCGTATCAGACACATAAGGGATAGTATATAGATTGCAGCAGGAAAACTTGCTTTATTTACCGCTAAATACAACGTTTTCTCATTAGCTCATATGCGTATCTGATGATGATGTGGATGAAAAAAAGATGTAAAATCAAGTCTGTGATCCCCGAAGAGATAGACAGAGGAGTGTATAACACTCTCACGCTTCGCCAGTTACGTTTACGACTCACTATGGAATAGGTGGCGAGCCTGTTGCCGTACTTGGGCCACAAATTCATACTCTGAGCCACTAATAGAAAATTTGGCGCCACTATTGGAAATACCAGTAATATATAATGTGGGGTTCGAGCCCAGGACCTCTCGATCATCAGTCGCGCTTGCAGCCAATTGTTCAACGAGACAACCATAATGAAGGATATGACTCATATCGCACCTTAAAATTCAAAACTCGAATCATAACTAGTCATGACATACTTGATCTGATTTACGACAGATAAATCATCAAAATCCTCGAAATATACTACCCATGACACAAGTACCCTATGTATCCTATGAGACTGACAAATTGTTCCATTATTTCCAACAAGGGAATTGTCAAGGAAGACGTGGACTGCCTGAAGGGCTATCACGTCGGACACGTACGGAATGTATATGATTTTCAGCAAACATGTTTCCCTTATCCACCTCCGAATGAGGCTGCACCTGAAAAATGGAACAATATTATTTCTTTTAATTCTCGTTGTAGGGATTTCATATAAATTATAAATGACAAATGAATAAAAGAAAACAAAGAAATATGCGTGATTTTAATAATCATTGTAGAGTTACTAAAACCGACGTCCAATTATGATAGAGTAGTAATGAACGCAGAAGAAGTACGGTTGGTTTGTAAAGACAAAGGCATTCGATACTTGGCCCTCTCTGCCTGTCTCGTAATAGACCTGGTGTACCGATATAATAATAATAATAATAAAATTGACTGCCTCGTTGGTCGTATGATTTGCAAGCCCGATCGCCGATCGGGAGATCCTGGGTTCAAATACCAGGTCAGACAGTATTGGATTTTTCTATTAATATTGGCTCGGAGCCTGGAATTGTGCCCGGTGCATGGCAATAGGCTCACCGCCTATTTCGTAGTGGGATGTAAACGCAACTGGTGAAACGTGGGAACGTACTACATTCCTCTACTTACCTCTTCGGAGATTACATACGTGATGTTACATTACCTTGTAATAATAACAAGTTATATAAATATCAATAACTAATTAAATTATGATAAAAATTATTGTACATGAATAATATAACTGTGTTTATATAGACTTACCCGGAAATCAGAAGCGTGAGGTACCCCAAGCCCGGTACCACCAATCCAACTATCAAACTCACGGTGGCCGACATCGCAGACCCGAAGCATATAAGAAACAGACACTTAATACCTCCTCCAGTGATCTCGGAACAAGGGTAAGTCATTTTAAATATCCAAACCCGTTGTGTTATCCGCTCATCTGTGTTAGGGTCTGGTCGTATCGACTGCGGCGTCCGCAACAGAAATACCGCTTTAAGATCGTTGAGAAGCGAAACTTTGCTTGCGGGCAGAATGTTTTAATAAAGCATGTCCAAAGTTTTTTCCTCTCCGGTTTTTGTCCCTCTGTCAAATATGTATCGGTATACAGCATAAAACTTAGAAGAATGGAATATTTAAATATAACCATTGTCTTGTATGACGAAAGAAAAGTTTTCAATTAAAAGTATTTAAGGTTTCTGATAAATTTTACGGTGTGTGATTCCATATTAAAAAGAAAACATTCATATGCGTTTATGAAAATAAACACAAAATATGTTAAAATGTTAATTTTATGTCTTTTGTTTACCGTTTTGTGTATCGAAATAAGTGTTTTTAATTCAAAGTGTCATATTAGAAGCCGCCAACGAGATTCAAGGCTAGTAATTTGATGTTTAGATGATTATATTAATGTAATTACTATTAATCAACACGTTGTTGTAACTGTTTATGATAATGAAGATAATTTGAAACATCTAATACACCTGAAAGTAATCTAAAACAAACTTTTCGCATCTACCCTATTTTCTCACAGCATAATAAAACTTTTTCCTTTTATTCCTTATGCCATGTAGCCCGGAAATTCATTCGGATGTTTTTATGGTCACACCAACCTTACCCACTTTTGTGAAATGCCTGAGGCTCCGCAGAAAGGACAAAGGACGTTAAAGACTTCTGTATATCCAAACAAGGGAGACAAGCACAGAATCACAATATTGAACTTTATCAAAATACTATACAGTTTATTTTTGTATACACTACGATTTATGTAATGTGACTTAACAGTATTGTTGGATTAGATCGTGTTACGTTTGCAAAAGATGCCATAATAATAAGAAATAAGAGAGGTTATTCAAATTGTCTATGGCCATGTGGAGGTAAAATGTCAAGCTCTATTTATTGGGGAAATAATATTCTATAAAACGTAAATCGAATAAATGCCAGAGATTCAAAGACAGAATTTACGAGCACTTTCCAAATAATGCGCCTAATATTCCCCGGGGTGCCCTTAATCCGCATTGGACAGAGGGAATGAATGCGCCAAATCCCCTAAAATATTTACTGCGGTCAGCTCTGCGAGTGTACCCGTTGAACTGGAAATTCCTTGTGTTTTCCTAACGGTCGATAAATACAAGTTTGTGAGCATAAATATGGCCGAATTTTGGATAGGTAATTTTAAAATTGAAATCCTAAGGAGTTTGGCAAAACAATTGTACAATCTACGAACCTAGATATATTTCCAAAGAATAATAGGTATTTTTATATATTTCTTGGCAAGGTTGCCTGACATGATAAAGAATTTAGCTTGATAAAGAAATAGAAAGAAAAGACTACATCTGATAAATAAATTTCGTTATAGGAAATATTGGTAAATATTTATAAGAAATCACAAAAAATCTACGCTAATTTTGTGTAACATATCTTATACTCTAAAGATTCTATAACATCATATAAAAAAATGTTTTTTCACCCTTTCCGTTGTCGCAGTCTTCTACATACTAAAATTATAAATATATGAAAAGAAATAAACCGTAAAACAGAACTGAGTAATTAAAGCAAAAATTTTAAATTAGGGAGTAGCCGAGATAAGACCTTTTGGTACGCAAAACTTCCCTGTACAAAGAATGCAATGTAAATGCAAAATTAAAAAATTTCCAAAATGTTTTTAAGTTACGATAAAAAATTCCTTTTAAAAAGAAAACAACCTATTGAGGCAACATTTAACTAATTGTGTACTATTTTCTTTATATATATTCTGTATATACAATACAAAGTACATCTGCTTAAAATTTATTTTTAAAATTGCTTAATACCTTTGGGAAGTTTTGAAAAAATAGTTAGTGTCATTGGAATTTTAAAAAATAAATTAGAAGCGTAGCTTTAAATTATTACAGCCTTTCGTTTTAAACTGGTTATTAGTCAGGCTTGAAACTTTTACGAAACGGTACTGGGACTATTTACTTAAGCGTTTACAATTTATCGGAACATAATCCTCAGTTTTTATGCTAAAACTCGTTTTAAATAGAAATTTTAAAGCGAAGTTCGTTTTAAAAAAAACGCAGTGGTTAATAAAGTTTAAAATCTCCCAACCCACACTTGGCGTGCGTACACTTGCGTGGCTGACAATGCCCTTAACCGTCCCATTCTGAGAGGAGACTCATGTTCCAACAGTGGAACGATAAAAGAGTCGAAATAAGTAAAGTTTACGAACATCGCAGAAATTAGCAAACAAGCAGACAGCAGCAAACGGTGTAACTAAAAAATTCTGTTCATAAAATTGAAACAACATGTGTAGGTTTCGTAAGAATCAAGCTTTCAGTTACGCCGCCAGATTCCGCCTCATGTTTCACGAAACATTGTTTGGTATCTGGTGTAACAAATATATTTCCAGATGCACATACATATGTACCTATATACAAGATACATAGTTATTCCCAACAAATTCATGCTTGTGTTTGGTATGACGGAATCGTAAAAGAAATCTTTCAATTGTTTATGATAGACCAAGCCAAATATAAGGACGACCACAACGAATTTTGAACGAATCGGTATTCGTATATAGAAAATAGAATAAATCTATTAGTTGATAAAGTCTGCAGATACCTTTAAAGGTAAAATGAACTATGTAGTTTTGTAAAACATTGGGTAACGGTAAACCCTTTGAAATAACTACATCTCATCAATTTGCCATTCTCTGTAAGAGAGAAAATTGAATTTCATACGCTCATATTTTTAGAATAATGCCCCATTTTCCAACCCAAAATATATCACATTATACCCGTATTCGAAAAGTCAGCGAACAGGAAGCAAAGGCGCCCCTAAACAGTTGACCGATTTCTCTCTTTGGGATTTTTCTGAAATATAAAAGATATAATCCTTTGAGAACACGTATTTTTGAAGGAGCATTTGTAAAGTTTTATCGACGCAAGTCAAGGGGAATTTGTATAGGGTTATTGTTTCGTAAACTGTATTTTTTTGTTTTTGTTTTGTTCACCAAGTGGCAACATACTGAGAGAGTTTCGTAACGAAAGGTTACGAGAAGTTACTAAGTTATTACATTATATTTTTTATTTGGTTTATATACCTCTTTGGTCGTGTTGGTTACAAGGGCGACTACGTATCAAGAGGTCCTGGGTTCAAATCCCGGGTTGGACACAATTATATTTTTCCAATTTAGATTTTATAGTAACGGCTCGCAGAGTATGCCCCCTGTATAGCAATGGGCTCATTAAGTGAAAAAATAATCATAAATACACACCTCCCTTCTCATAACCATAATCTTTCTCATTCTGAATGGAGTCATAATCCAAGAGTCATATACTACAGAACGAATACTACGCAACGCCGATAACTTTGACAAAACTTTAACAATGTAAGGGTTAATTTAAAAGCGGTCGACTAACTTTGCTTATCGATTAACGATGAACGAAAACAGTGGTTAAAAAAATGACAATAGTTATCGAAAACTGAACGTTGGAATGGAAAAAATGAAATATAATAATTGTTCGGAACGGAATATCATAAACGAATACAAATGTTAATAAACGTATTACAACGCTTACGGATTGGATTGAGGACTGTGTATATGAATCAACAAAGGCATACACAAGACTCGCTAAGTATCACAAAACTTCGTCAAGAGTTATAAATAGGAATGTGGAACTTAGTAGCAAAGTTTAGAATATATCAGCATATACGCTAGAACAATGACCTCGAGTTGACCACATCGAGATCCTGAAATGGAGAGTAAGGAAATTCCTTGGCCGTTTAAATATATTTTGAACACCCTGTGTAATGTCAAAATACATCACACATTATCAGCCTGTCTCAGTCTGCTGATTTTTGCCCAAATTGCCCACGCTGGGCATGCATATTAAGTTTTAATAGATGAAACGATGGTAGGTATTGAAATATGTAGTAAATATTATATTTTTTCCAGAGATTACTACGTCACAAGCGCCCAGTGGGTATCGTTGACGGAGGTGTGTGTGGTGTGGCTCACTAGGACTCAGAACTTGTCAGTGGTGTCCGTGTGCAAGAGCCCCATGTGGCATTGTCAGGAGGTATATAACTTCCATTAGACCATAAATCAGTTTAAATAGTTAGTCGGTATGTACAGTATGCGGACTATGAACTTTTTTCTCAACGTATGTTTAACTTCAAATGTTAACGTGTGCTTTAGGCTTTCGACCTGAAACTATTAAAACAGTTTTGGAGGGTCTATTTTTCGATAAGCGAAAGTCAATGATGAATTTTCATAAATGCTTTCTCGTTTTAGAAGACATGTTAATATTATTTCAACTACGGCGAAGCTAAAAGCTGCCTTGGTTCGGAAACTTGTAAGCTTTCGTTCCTTCTAGTATTCAGAGCTTTCAACTCTGAACCTTCGCAAGTGACTATGAGAGCTTGGAGCTCTGCCAATATTAACCGACAAATATCTAACAAGACATAGAGCTACGGATGTCTTTCTAAGATAATTAACTCGTTAAAAAGGAAATTTATTCCAATTTTAATTTTAATTTAATTTCAATTTATTTATATTTTTTTTAATAATTATGCACCTGTATAGATATAGCCGTAGAAACACATAGGCGTAATTAAACTATTCCACTTCTTCGTAACTCTTGAAATATATCGATACGTAAATAATATTATATGTTCCGTTCGAAGGTGTACAGAATAGCTTCAGGGTCAGAAGGCTGGGTGGAGTCGGCGCCGACGCCGCTCTGGTCGGCGGGGGGCGGAGCGCTGGTCACTCTTGCTCCCGTCAGGGATGGACCAGCGGGACTGTTCCGGCACGTTGTAAGGACTGAACACAACGCCCACGGCCCGCGAGCGCTGCCGCTGACGCACGGCAGTTTTGACGTGGTGAAGTTGCTGGCGTGGGATCACGTGAACCAGCACATGTAAGTTTATGATTGTAGGTAATTTTATAAATTCTCCTACAA
>DWDU01004203.1:0-10946 GCA_018245575.1 Jemadia suekentonmiller | reverse complement strand
CAATAATACAATGTTATTTGTAATGATGATAGCATTACCGAACAAAATGTTTCATATATTAATATTACATATATGGTCAGGCTTATATGGTTAGTTAGGCATAGGTAAGCAAACACTAAGAGTCCCACAATCTCCAATTGTCACTTCTAGACAATAGACTAGGTCTGTATCACGTGAACATAAGCTTAGGTCAATTTCTGTCTGAAGTTATCTGCGATACCGCCAGCTTATCCGTTTGGACTGCGTGCGTATCGGTTCCAATAGGAACGAGTTCCGGCGTAATGAATAAGGTAAACGAAGGGTTGTTTGCTTACAGACATCTTGAATCATTTTTGGCTTAGTGTAAATGAACATTCACGCAATATTAAATTGGTAACCTTTGTACTGTTTTCGCTGAGCTGTTCTATGATACCGACAAATCAAATTTCTCTTTCTTTCTACTTTCCATATTTTATACGAACAGTTAATAGATATTTCAGTGATTTAATTATGTCCTAGGCATGTGGCGCCATTATTATAGTACTGGTTCATCAATCTTCTACGACTCCTTGCTTACTGGTACTAACCGCGTCACACTATTTTATGATAGACATCCAACCCTTCCTGCCAGTTTTCAACCGGCAGTTGTAAACATTTACTATCCAGCTTCCGAATACCATAAGGTTACAGCTCTACGTAGAAGTAAAATGAGGGAAATATATAAAAATATAATTATACTGTACTAATGTCAT
Organism: Jemadia suekentonmiller; assembly: GCA_018245575.1. NCBI lineage: Eukaryota > Metazoa > Arthropoda > Insecta > Lepidoptera > Hesperiidae > Jemadia > Jemadia suekentonmiller. Next base: position 10,215 of record DWDU01004203.1, on the reverse strand, counting down.
AATATTTTCCTTTGTCGAATATGTTTCTTAATATAAACTTTATTCATGATGAATCAGTTTGCTATGAACTTTTAGAATAGGAGATTGGATATCTTTATCTCTAAGTATTATAAAGTTTTAGTAAACTATTTTTGTTATTTGTACGTAACGCCAGGTGCCTTGCGGGGTAGGTAGTGCGCTAGTGCCAATAATCTCAAATATGTCCTTACAGAACTGACTTGCTTTTCCTACATTCATCACTCCATACGCGTACTATTTAGGAAACCGATGTTACCCAAGTACCTACTCGTATTTCAGACCTTTTATTATGTAAAAAAATCGCGACTATTCCCGTATCCTTTTCAATTTGTACAAAACGTTCACTTCCAATGTAATCCATTTACGTATTCAGTTAACATTGAGGAGACATCTCGTGGATTCTATTGTGTGATGTCTCATAGAAATGCATGGTCGAAAATGGTTGGATACGTTTTAAAATGTATTTTATTTTTAGCTCAAGATAATATATGTACTAAAAATATGTATTAAAGAAATTTATCTACAAGCGCAAGCTCATAACAATAGAAAGTAAAATAATAGAAATGTATACATATATTAATACGTCAATAGAAATTATTGCAGTTAATTGTAAGGTTATTTGGCGCACAGAGGAGTACCTACAAACCATACCTCCAATCATACGTACAACCTACCATACATCGCATAGTAAAAATTTCTATGCAGAAGGTAAGTAGAAGAAATCGTTGAAGTAAGTTATCGATCTACAACATATAAGTCCCTCGGTGATTGAGAGGTTGCTAGCGTGATAAATACAGGCGTTAAGTTTTGTTTTGTTACAAGTTACAACATTTGAAAATTTACTTGTGAATGTTATTAATAGCTTCATATTGTTTTTTAAATCGCAGACTTGTACATAATTATATTTCTTTATAATTTTCATTTTCGATCTAGGTTCTTGAAACAGTAGAGTGATAATTCAATGCATCGATTTTGAATACCGAAATTCGTAAATCCCAACACATCTCCGAACAGGAACACTCAAACTTCCCCCCTTTCCTAGTAACTCAGGACAACCCTTTCCGCAGACACATCCGGAAGTCAATAGACGTTATCGTAAAACTTTACGATTACTTCCGGCGAATTAACGTCATGCAAACACAACGACATATTGACTTGAAATATGTACAACGGAATGCACTTTTCTACTAGAGTATACTCAACTTGTAGGTTTTGTGCTTGATAATACATCGCTGGCATAGGCTCCGATATTTTTAGGATTAAACATAGAGTAATAATTGATGTAGTTGTAAATTTATGTGGCTGTAGAGTAAGATCAATTAATAAGTAATAATGTGTTGTAGAGTAATTAATAATTAGAATAGCGGTGAAGGAAAATATTGTGAAAGCAATTTTCAAGTGTTAGATGTTTTTAATATCGCTCTGCAAGTTGCTCAGTATCTCTGGTAATAGACCCGTTTCCAATAGTGCACTAACAAAATAATTGAAAATAATTTTACCATTAGCTTTTTACTAACTTACAAAAAATCCGCGTGTTTGCTAGGGCTGATGTTGATATGATATAAATCTCGGTGGTGAACCTATTGCCACACACCGAGCACAAATCCAGACTGCAATCGCCTACTGAGAAATTTCAACTAGGAAATCAAAGTTAGAAATAATCCAACAGCAACAGCAGTCGCGCTCGCAACCACTCGACCAACGTATGAAAATTTAAAGTTTCACTTAAAAGTGTCATTTAAAATAGTTCTCATGAAAAATTAGAAACTTCGCCGAGTACAGTATTGGATTTTAAATAAACAATTGATACCGGATAAAAGAACTAGAACGTACCTAATATTTCAAAAAATTCAATTACCGAGTCAGAGGGTATGCCCGATCATGAATACTAGAGGTAACAATTCACCGAATTTAAACCTCGTAATGTTAAATGGAGTGTATTCACGACCCCGAGCATGTGTACATGCTTGCAACTACTAATGGATTTAAAATTTATTGTACCTCCACCCACTTTGCTTAGACCGATTTAAATGTACCCAATGATAAACTAAAACAGCTGTTATTGCACTGCAATAAGGTGTAATTTAACTACTGCTATTCTTGCGTAAAATAATCTTGCTTTTTATATGAAATCATGATTGGTTATTTTTTGAAATGCACAAAAAGAATGGAGATTTTAGTAGGTATTTTTAGAAAATATGCACAAACCATATCTAATTGAAAATATTTGGGAACAGCTCAAAAGTTGGAGGTAGAAAAACAACGAAAAATATATAAGATTGGTGATTACGCGGTCGCTTACGTTTTATTATTAGTGTATATCAAATAATATTATTATAATATTATTAGTGTATATCAAATAATATTATTATAATATTATTAGTGTATATAAAATAATACAATTAAAGTAACGCATTACGAAATCCGTAGGAATAACAGCAAACATGTAAACGTAAACATATTACACTCAGGCAGAAAATCCATTCATCCCAGTGATCCGATAAACACTTTAACGGTTCCGCACTCAATAATTCTATTTCCCTTCGGTCACTCCAATTTCCACTAATATCCTTGCGTCAAAATTCGATTTACGTACAAAAAAATCGTCTCTCCTTTTTCTCTTTCTCCCCTCAACCCGAGCGTTCGAGTGTTAAACACATTAGCGTCATTGCGTCTGACTTAACCCCTTTCTATTTCAATAATAACATCGAAATAGCATTTGTCTTTCTTCCAATTGTCACATAATACATTTTTTACATTTTGTATGCGATTGTACGTTTTTGATAAATTGTCTGTTTTCTCATTGTCTTGCTTGCGGATTGTTTGTGGTTAGAAATCACACTTGGGTTAGTTCGTATAATAAATGGACATAGAAGGTTTTTTTCATCGATATTAAAATAAATTTATTTTGGCTACGCCCCTCTAATTTGTGTATATTTTTATTGTCACATTCGGTGGGAATTAACACACGGGTATTTAGAAAGATATTCCGTTTATATTTATTACAATATAATTGATTAATAAATACATTGAGCAATTATAATACGAATTCTTTAACATGTAGCTCAAATTAAAATTTATGCATCAAGTCACATATTTTTACTCAAACTGAAATTCCATATCACATGTTCATCCTTAGTCACAATAATCCAGGGCATAAAGACATCTCTTCAGCTGGAAATGTTAAAATGACGTATTGAGACTCAATTTAACCGCTTTATGTATCTTACTTGTATAATATAAGGTTGTATAATATACAGGTTGTACATACATACATTATATATATTATTCAGTCTGTACAAAAACAATAATTGAAGTACTTTGAGATCAGTTGGTATGTCATTATGGAAATAATTGTGTACCAATTAACAACCAGTGAAAAGGATACTGCACTGCCCTGCCTACCTCTTTGCGCATCACATTTGTGAATATGTTTTATTTATTAAAAAGTAGTCCGTTGCTGATCATTGATAGTTAAATACTTTGTTTTAATAGTTGGTTTTAAAAACTTGGTAGATCACATAAGAAGTAAATAAGTAATACATATAAACCGCAGTCAAGAATGTTCTACGTAGAATTGATCTATCGCACAAGAGGCGATCAAAATTGACCCCTTGTTAGGCACCGGAACGAATTTTATGACATTTACACTTTGAAGCGTTCTTAAAAGTATATCGTCCGTAAATTCCGGGGAGTGTTGACCCCGGGGTCGCCGGTCACACCTCATTTTGCTGTTAACAATGATTATCACTGCACTTGTGTCACTGTACGCGATAAATATATAAAATTGTTCAATTCCAAGCTTCGAGATCCCTCTTCAGAAATATCTTGTTATTTATATTAGCCGCCAGAATGCTCTGACTTTCTCTAACTTGGTTTCTAACTGAATTCTATGTAGTTGTCCTTGTATTTACAGACTTGATGTGAATCTTTTACATGTTCTATTTTATACGTACACGCAAGCCGTTTTATGAAAACATCAGTGGGCAAAGGATAGGATTTGTCATAAAAATTACCGCGTTATCCGCTTCGTAGAAAAGGTGTAGACATATCTTATGTAGATGTTAGTTAACAATAAAATATCCGTTAGTACAGTCCAAGCAAAAGTACATTAATGGCTTTATTATCATTAAAAACCATGTCAAAGAAATATATTTCATTGCAAGGGTTACAGCCGTTTAATACAATACGTCACAGAGGTTGGCCACTAATTCCTATCTTCGCTGATCCACAATGGGGCACTGTCGTGGAGTATTTTCTGACCTTCCGCAGTTACAGGCGAAACGCATCCCCAGCGGTTGGACTAAAGTTTGAATAAAACTGTTATGTTAAAATCAATGGGATGTGTAATTTAAAGTGACCATTGAGCTACTTAGTCATGGTGTCGCGGTGCCGTCATTACATTGTATCGTAATACATAACAAAATGTATTATTGTTACAGTGTAGGGCGATATGTTGCATCACAAGAGCGATTAGTCGAAATTTTAATAAAGGAAATAATTGAATTTGTTTTTTTCTACTTTGTATTGTGCATTCCTGCTGACAATTAAATTATGTGTACGTAGCAACCTGAATATTACGCAACTGCAGCCGCATCAGCGATCATCAAGCGGAATTATTTTAGGCGTACATTATAGCGTTAAATTTGACAGCACTACTGTCAAACTGTAGAGCATGTAAAAAAAAATTCTGAACGAATTTTATCAAAATACATAACAGTATACTACCGGTTTACTCAAATTTACTTAATAGCTGAACATTTAAAACGCACCCCAGTACGTGCACGAAAGGGTTAAGTGATTAAAAAAATTAAAATGGCGACACAATCTTTGCATCTTCACTAATATGGCGTTTACATGACATTTTCGACGTGATGTGGGTACTTTATCAGCGTGCGCATCACTTACTATGACTTAATTTGTACTACAGTTGTTAGCTCGTGTCACGTCATGTCAAGATCCTAATTAAACGACATCGCTAATTGGATAAATAAAGGCTAATGTAATTAGTGAAATGTTTATTCATAAGCCACAGATAAGTAACCCTCGTTATTCGATTGATTGTAAGTGCTATTATCGATCGAGAAATCCTGAATCCTTTTAAAGTTTTGGCTCGGAGTCAGAAACATGTGTCCGATGTATGGCAATAGCCTCAGCACCTGTTCCATAGTGGGACGTAAACGTAACTGGTGAAACGTAGCAGTGTACTCCCTGTTCTGCCTACCACTTCGGAGATTTTAGGTGTGTTATGTTGTTACTGTCTTACGTTTACAGTTAAATTTAAACAAAATAGATAACTTTCAGTATAAACAGTATATATAATGATATTTTCTGTGTGATATCTACATATAAGTATTAATTCAAAATTTCTAGGCAAATTCAGCGTGTTCCTACAACTTAATAGTTGAGTACATCGTAACTGGCTAAATTATATGAAACACGTGTTGAAAGTCTGTCATTGACGCCGTCTATCGGTCATTATCAGAAACGCCTATTACATATTTTTATGTCTATCTTAATGTTGTATGTTGACTTATGAATTCTTTTAGAATCCACCATCTACATAATGCAAATATATATATGGCATATCATAATTTTGAAACCTATGCCAAATATACAATACGAAACCCTTTAAGTTAGACGTCAGATAAAAGTATTTTCAACCTGCATACATATTTTTATAATTAGACAAAATTGAAACATTCATAATATGTTACTGGCCCATAATCATAGGTATAACTTTGGTTATACCTACTATTTTTAATCAGTTTTATAGTTCTAAAATAATCAACATAAACATATGTGCACTTCTCACTACATTTTCTATTTTGTAAGTCGAACATTAAATAATGAATTAATAATTATCTTACAAGGCATTGCACATAATCCCATCCCGAGCAATAAATAAAATAATGATGTTCATACAATCATTAAACTCAATGTTACTCTATTATTAAATATCATTAGACACCATAAAGATGACATCAACTGTGAAATGCAACTGTCAATGGCACTCCATCGATTGATTGTAACTGTCAAGTCTTTTCAAATATGGAACTTAATGGTTTGTCAAAACATATAATCCATTAATGACGCACAATCGTAAAGTTTATTGACGGCGACTGTACTTGACAAATGGTGTGAGGAAATCCTTTGACGTTTCTCATGCAATTTTAACATTGTTTCCGTCCTAACTGTACTTGATAATGATTTTAAGTAATACTCATAGTATTAAGATGTAAAAGAGAGGTTGTAATTCTTAGATAATTTTGGTAAGATGCCGCTGATTTTAAAAATGTTAGAATGATAGAAGTGGAATTAACGATGTTTTAACCTATGATAAAAATGATTTATTCATCAATTTTAGAAAAACGAATCGCTCATCGTTATATGTCAATATTGTGAGATTAGACAAATTTCCTTTATTCTCTAAACTAACTGGATTAGGTGTGATGTAAACCGAATACTATATTTAATGTTTTACTATATTTCACTGCATAATCGTAGTGAGGATAGAAATGGAATAGGTAGTTTCTGTCTATTACCCAATTAAATGGAATAAGAAATCTTTTACAACCGCAAATAAAACCGACGAACAGTATTGACGTAGAAAAATGGCACATAAAAATTTAAGTAGTTTGGACTCACTCAAAAATATGAGCGATACGATCGTAAAAGTAGATAAATAATACAAAATACAATAAGTGGCGATATTGAAGTCGGGGGTGCTCGCGAGTGACGTAAAGGTTGGGGTATACTGAGAGTAAAAAAGAGATGTCACTGTCCAATAATAACAACATGTCGGGCTCGTAACTGCTGGGATGAAGGAGTGTATTACATTTCTCTGCTTACCTCTTCGGGGATCACAGGTGTAATGTTACATAACGACATGTCCGTTGGCCCATCATCGAGAGAATTTCATTTTGCTTCTCGAAATGATTAAGCATGTAAGGTTGCTGTTTTTTTACTGAAAAACAGTTCTTTTTCTAGGAAATAAGAAAATGTAAGCTTTAGTGTTTTAAAAAAAATGGCATCAGCAGATATAACAGTTTTTCAAATATTGCTAGAATCTTATCCATTCCATGCCTCGGTTACGTGCCACATGTATTTTCAATACCAATGTTCCATAGATGCGCTTTATAGTTTCGTAAACAATTTGATTCTTCCCAACATTTAATTTATTAAACGTTTTCCAAATACACTACCAACGTACCCAGCAGACTTTTTAAAGCGTTATAAAATTAGAATAACTTGCTTATTTATAGTACAGTATAGTACAGTATGTGTACAGTACAGTACAGTAATGTGCTCCCAGTGTGCCCAGACCTTAAACATAGTTGACACCGTCCTAGGCGTCATAAGGACGCGTTCGCACCGCGCCGAGTCTCGCTCGTAAACATTTACGACTAGCTGGGGATTAACCGTGTTCAGTTCGTTTTATTAAAAAACATCGCATCTATCGTATCTGTTTGTAGATCTGATAATAGAAAAGATTGTGCGAAGCAGCGGACAGAGAGCAGAAATGTTCTCGATGTCCAATATCGTAGATATTGATAAGGGAACTGGACATTGGATATGCAGATGTTATGAAACGCTTGTGGAATATCATATCTCTAAAGGAAGGACCAATTGTATAAAAATGGTGGAAAATGTATGAAAATAGAGGATGGATGTAAGGACTGTGTGAATAGAAATATTTAACGATAGTATTCTGTAGTGGCGTGATTATACTTTTATATAAACACGAATATTGGTAAAATATGTATATATATATTGGTAAAATATGTACGTATATTGGTAAAACAATATATATGTACAATTATATTTGCATTACTAACTAATTAAGATCGAATAGAGCAATCCAACAACTCGAATCCAGTAAATGTATGAGAATAGCACCAATTTCCGGTTCTCATATCCGATAACCTCGTTACCGAAGGAGCGGACGGTGCGAAATGCGATTATCGACCGCTTCTCAGATAGTTATTAGTTGTATAGAGAGGGATACAGTCATATTGATTTTAAGACTAATGTATGTTGTACCGTTTATATTTTTGGCTGCCCTTATTTAGATTGCCTCGTTACTGTAGTAGTTGCAAGCGAGATCGCCGCCGTTCGAGAGGTCCTGAGTTCAAATCTCGGGTTGGGTTTTACTGGATTTTCTAACTTAGAATTTGGAATTAACATTTCTAATGGTGGATAGGAGTCTGAATGTATGTTCTTTGTAATGGCAATAACTTCACACCCTATTCCATATCGGAACGTAAAAGTAACTGGTGAAACGTGCGAGTGTAATATTCTTCTCTGCCTACCTCTTCATGGATTACAGATTTGATTTTTATCGTGTGTGTATCAATGAATGTTAAATTAAGAAGAATGAATGTCAGATCTGTAGGATTGTCAGGAAAAATGTATTAAGTAGTATGTAGTGTTAATTTTGAAACGTTTGAATACTTGAATACAATTCTTTGTAAAGAACGATAACACATTCATTGTTCACAATTGTTTGTATGTTTCCCTTGGTGTCCAAATCCTAATCCCTTCCCATGACAATTTACTAACATCAAATTCGTTGCCAAATCAAGCGAATGCCCAATGTCTTGTAACCCTTTGTGCCGGCCACTGACCAATGGTCGACGTAATCCGTTCATTGGATCACGTAAATCGTCGTGAGAATACACGCCATTGTTACTCCTGAGTGGTCAGTGTGGTAAATCACAAATTTCATTATTTTATTAGCGTTTGTTGCTCACAAGGGTATCTCGAATGAATGATCCTAGGTTCATACGTATTTACCCATGTCTATTTCTTTGTATTTATGGCTGTCATAAAAATTCTAGTTTGAAATGAGGCGTTTCAAAACTAGTGTTGTTCTTTAAAATAGCATTTTCTTATTTTATCTTCCTTAATCGTTTTTAGTATAATGTCACGTATGTATTTCCTTGAAGGGATAGGCAGAGGATTGTAGTACACTCGCACAATTCATCGGTTATATTGTACGTACGGACGCACCATGGAATAGTTTTTGTACAAATGTTTATCGCTTTTGCATTCTTTATTTACTCGTCTATTTTTCTTATAATTCAATTACATTTAATGCTTCTTTGTTTCACATTGGGACTATAATATAATAATATAATTCCCAAACAATATTTAAAAATGCATTTATTTTTATGAAAATTATAGTAATATATAATAAACTATAAAATATAGTATTAAAATATAGTTATATCAGTTCTGTATGAATAATGATGATTGGACTCGGTGCTTTAATAGATAACTATTATAAATGGGAATTGTACTTACAGTAAAAGCTCATCGCAAAGGAGACGTTTCCGCATTTTTATCTGGCGTGGAGTGTTTATTTGATTGCGAACAGAGCGTCTCCTAAATAATTCGCAGATAAGAGCGGATGTAACAATAACGCCGCTGCGATAAAAGCACAAGGTGGAAACGTTTGAGTGGAAGTTCGACGAAATCATCACGTGGAATATCCTTTTGGTTTTCGTATGTCGGTTATCCGTGTCGGGCGGAGTAAAAATATCATCTACGACCCTGTGCCGGCATACAATGTGTCGTGAGATAATATATTTACGGTTGCAGATTGCAAGTGATTTGGAATGTTCAGCAGCTTCGATTTATGACAGCTATTGGCAAAATAGTCATTAGCCTTTTTGTGCTTTGAAAGATACGTTAAGAGTAGTTAAGCTTCCCTGGAAGATTTAAACGAGGATTTAGGGGCAAGAAGATAACTAACATTTTTATTTAACATGAACGTCATAAGTAATTAATGCAGTTGTAATACAAAAGAAATTAATTTGAAAAAAAATTAAGCAGTTTTATATCACATTATCTCATGTCATTTAATTTATATTATTTTATAAAGTTGTTCATACAAATATGATTAACGGCTATAACATAATTTTTCTTGCAATCACCATCACAATAAAAACATATTAATAATATCACAGTGGATTAATAAACAATACAAATACCAAATACTTACCAAACAATAAATACAAATAGAAAGTAGAAAGATACATACCGAAAATATTAAACTAGGGATATCCTCAACATTCTAACGTGTTCTCATCCTTAAAGGAAAATCATCGGAACTCTAAGAAAATATTGTGTAGAGATTAGACCATATAGTTTTATTGGGTTTTCCACTATATTTACTTAACGTCTTCCCTCAAT
>DWDU01004202.1:0-10946 GCA_018245575.1 Jemadia suekentonmiller | reverse complement strand
GTATGTTCATCTGCTAGTACATATCTTTAAATTTTTATTTCTCTTTATGATTTCTTATAAATAAGTAAATAGACTCAAAAATAGTTTTCGATAATGTATTACAAGGAGACAAGAAGAACGATTATATATTTACAAGAAATAAATAAATAAAAGTAAGTATGTTAGAAGCACGGCACATCAGTAAGGACAGCCATTTTTGATACTCGGTTGCTCTCTGCCTGCCCCGTAAAGGCCAGGGTGTGGCGATATAATAATAGTATGTACTTCTAATGGAATCTTATTAAAATTTACCGGAGTTTTATATTTTAGGAAATACAATAGTTGTAATAACTGACTATTTGCAAGCTCATTTTGAATAATAAAAAAATTAAATTTGAATAATAAAATAATTAGAATGTTGTCATTTCAAACAGCGGTTTGGACCTGTATACAATTTTTTAAGCCTCTATTAGCTTCGCTTGTGGTATATAAACAAATCTTGCAAGTTTGAACTTTGCTTTGGTCAAATTGACGTATCGACTTCAACATTTTCCAAGCGTGTACACATCGGCTTACAATACCTTATTAACTTGGTACCATCGAGTTGATCTGATCAAAAAGTCGGAAAATGGACTTCCATGATGGCTGCCAATTCTACTTCGACGTTTCGTAAACTGTTTAGTGATTTACTAACAAAAGCATCATTTGGCATATCATCGTTATCACCAGCCTGATGCAATCCGTTGTTGGAAATAGGCCTCCCATGAATTAATTAAGTTACGCCTACATCGCCCATTCTGGTCATGTGGGCTGGGGATCGCAGGGCACAGCTTGTCGCACCGTTTTCGCTGCTGCCGATAGGCGGACCACTGGGTCACACCGCGACCTGCCAGCGCCGGGTTTGTCGCCTCCTACAACACCCCATATCCCGGTACGGCATCGGCGAATGTACTTTTACTCCGCCCCGACACGGATATTGTACAACAATTGTTATTTTCGTTTTAAACCATACTGTCAACGCGCTATCGCAACGATGTCGGTGACGTCACAAGCCTGGTACTGAATGCAAGGAGCAGTGACTCGGCGACGTTTTCCTTCACTGTTTATATTCATATGTACTTATTTGATCAGTAAAATGAAACTGTGCACATATTATATCAAAACTACCAATATCTAATGTACGAATTATGTATGTACGCAAAGTGGCTGGCAAAGGCTGAGTGCGAAGAACTGATGTGGCTTAGTGGCGTACTATTGGAGAGGCCTATGTTCAGCAGTGGACGGAAATAGGCTGATGATGAGGATGATTGTACGGTGTAAATTAGGTGTAAAAACAATTACTTCCGATATTAAGCAGAAATAATAGCAATTCTGAACCCATTTAAAAGGTGCCATAGAATTGTACGCGGAGTGGTAAAACTTATACTTTGGAATTAGTATGCGTGACTAATGGCAGTTGGAAACAATATTCAATTGAGTGGTGATACATTCGGTGGCCTTCAAGTTTGTTTGCGTGTTTCTTATTTGAGAACCCAACGTAACATCACGCTTCTAATAGCCGAAGAGGTAGGCAGAGGAGCGTAGTACCTCCCGCGTTTCGCCAGCGACGTTTTCTATGGGATAAGTAAGCCTATTGCCCCGGACATAATACATAGGTACTCTACAAACAATCACGCCGCTGTGCAAAGCGAAACATACACCAGTGCGTGTGAATGCAAAGTACTAGAGGTCGGTGCGCGCGATCTTTGAACCGCAAGGGCGTTCCGTTATCTAATACTGGCCTTCGCTTTATATGGAACACGAATTTGGAACGTCAAATCGTGCAGATTACCTGTTATATCCATTATTTAGAATTACAATAAATAGGATTATTCATACAAGCTATTGGTTAAACTTCCACCGTAATTCATTAAATATTTAACTTTGAACGCCATTGAGGTACTTATGTTAAATAGTATAAAGTTTAACTAAGCGATTTTTTGACCATAATCTGTTGTGTTATAGGCAGTATGAACGCAAACAATTAATGTTTCTATATGACTTAAGTTATTTTATATCCTAGTACTAAATACTTTAATACATAAACTACATCTTTTTGTAACCTTTGCGCTTAACTAATTGTTAGCCAAACATCGTATAGCAGGGGTGTGATTTTTTTTAAAAAGAGTACAAAGGTTGCCCGACTCGTATTTATAGAACGCATCATACATATGTATGATTAAACGTGAACGATGTTGGTCATACATTGGCTAGTGTTCGCGACCGGTGTCACACGGGAATACACAGATAAGCCACCGTACACAATATGTAGCCACAATTGGACCAATGAATCGCGCGGTGCCGAAATGTTTTTTTTATACTCTCAATATCTCTATGTCCATTACGAAATCGCTATTACAACGATCACGTGTGAAAAGTTATAAATTAAACATAATCCTTCCATTTTTCTAACTGGTTTTCGGAAGTTCTCTAAGTCCGAAACCGGTGACGTTGTAGTCAATAGCTCTTGCTTTCAGCATTGCATCAATTAATAAATCAGAGGTGTTGCTATAATTGAACTTTATATTCATTTTAAACACCTTTGTCTTCGTACCGTATTCTTCAGTTACTATACGACTTGCTACACGACGTGAAGGGAGAAGCAAAAATACAGCGGTCGAAATACACAACCGAGAATTTCACCGTTTTTGGGATGTCATTCCTACCCTAAATATATTATTACCGACCACATTCCCCACGAAAATATCCCAGTGAAATACTGTTAGTGCTCTGCTTAGTAATGCAATAATTATTTTAAAACTTATTGTGTAATGGTATACAGTAGATAGATGATAGGACAATTGAAGAAGGATAGAAAATCGTTACTTTTTGCATGTGTAGGAAGAATTCGGAAGCTCAGTTACAACATATCGAAATGTTATACATATTTGGAACGGAATGAAATATATATTTGGAATGGTATGGAAATTTTAATTCCATTCTATTAATGTTATTTGTTGTTGCCTATTTTATCGGAACCTACTAATGTAATACACAAATGTATGTATATATATACGCACCTCTTCGGTGCGTATATTTTCGCTTTGCGATTGTAAAGAATATTTTATTTCAAATGAGTTCTTTATATACATATGTATATCTGTCCGTCGTGTCGGGACGGCCTATAGGCAGAAGCATAGGCCGTGCAACAAGCTGGGCTCTGCGATACCCTGGCCACATGGCCAGCGTGGGCATCGTAGGCATAGCCCCTTAGGGGTGTCCTATATCCAGCAGTAGACTGCAATAGCATGATGATGATGTAATTCTATCAATCATCGAATGATGTAAATGGCCTATTACTTAAGAGCGAACAATACAAATCAGTAATAGTTGTGTACAAAATTTTACCAATCTACCACAACCATAGTGTAATAAAATGTAGTACAAGAAAATTTATAAGACAGTATGCGAATACAAAAATATACTTAAATTAGTGAGTACTTACTGCTAATAATATTATCAATACAATGTATATAGAACTATGTACTATTTTTGTCGGGTCCTTATAACCTTTATTCTTAATCTTTTGTAATTTAATGGCGTATTGCCAGGGACTAGTTCAATATAGAATTTGGAATATACGATTAAATCAAATCTAATACACTTAACGTACAATTTATCCCTTAATAATAGGCTTATATATTTTTATTAATATCGATAAAATTTAAATATAGGTACATGAGGTTAAATTCTCTATACAAGTCTGATACATATAAAATTAGGCCAAATATAACTTACGTTCCGTCAAATCAATTGTTGACACGGATTTTTGGCGAACTTTTTATAGTTAACAATAGTTATTTTACATTTTTTTTTTGCGTATACAATCGCTTGTAAGCTCAAAGTCCAATCGCTTTGCCGCCCTGTAAATGCAACACTTATAATAAATATTACTAGTCGACATTCATATAGTCTGATCGTAGCGCGCGGCGTCATGCAGGCACGGCGGAATTAAAACAATTAATATACGAAATTCAATACATTTGTGATACGAGTCATTGACAATATCCCCATTTGTTACAAGATTTCGATTTAACATGCTTTCGAGTTTCCGTTTTGGTATACCATGGGATTGCAAAAATCGCATTTTTTTTTTTAATTTAAGAAGAAAAATCCTATCAGCTATTTATCGTCGACATGTTGATATTGAATTCATTAGTTCACTGTGTACAATATGATAATCATATTTTTTATACACAATACATCATACCGATGTCCGATACCGATATCGTATTGGATAGTACAAGTCCACTTTTGTAACGGGCGCCCGTGGTCTGTGATGAATGAATGTTACAGTCAATGGCCAGTCTCGTGCGAGTGCTGGGACTCTGGTAATAGTATATGAACGCCCGTGGGTGTGCCTTTGACTGGCAAAGCGCAGCCAATGCGATTGTCGTGTCCGCTGGTCCTTGCCGCGACGCTTGTCAGCAAAGCACATTACATCAGCCCTCTGATAGAATAAAACGGCGCGATCGTTCTAATTATAATATCTAAGAATCTTCGTTACTATAACGTAAGGTGCGACAGCGGCTACTTCGGACACGGAATTCACATAATTATATATTGTATGAACCTCATCGACCACAGCGCGAGGCTGACCGGCGATTCGTATGACCACGGACTTCAATACGCAAATTAAACAAGTATTGTACAACACACACACATACACTACGAACTTCGCACTGTGCCGTGCATAACGCTATGACTTAACACTCTATTGACGAAACCTAACGAACTTTGTCCGTATGCACTGCGTAATGAATATTTAGTATTTGTTAATCACACACACACACCCAAGCACACACATGTGTATATACGTAACGCCGCACCATCATCTCCGTCACCACGTGCGTAATTTTCATCGATTTTGTATATTTGTTATTTAATCTGGCGGATTCTTCAGATCGAACGCAGCTAGTAGGTCGTCATAGCCTTCTACGGCCAAATTTTCGGGTGCATTAACATCTACAAAAAGACAATTTGGAAAAAAAAACAATGTTATTCGTGTTAGTGACACACCAATTAGTTCTACTTATAATGAGAAAAAAAACCAACTAATACTTTTATGTAAGTTAGTAACTAATGCCTTTGAAGTTAGTTAATCGTTAAGTTTTGGCCGAAATGAAATAAGCAAGCGTTAGTCGACGAAACCAAATCGGAGTTAAAAAATCATTTGCAACAGGGCAATACAAAACTCGCTATGCAAATATATGTATTTGAAAAGAATAATTAGGCTATATTTTTCTTATAGCGCTTTTAATGTAGAAATCGACGTCCCATTACGTATATACTCGTACAGTTTCAAAACGCAATAAATATTTTTAATAGCCCAATTATACTCTTCATGTACAAAGAGGTTTCTGCAATCTACGGGCACGTTTATAGAGTCGGCTATTAGGTCATTTTACTTGTAATATAAAATATTGTAATTAAGTAACAAGTATCTCTATAAATGCGCCCTAAACATAGCGTACAGATTGTAAGTACTACTACTAAGAAAAATACTTGCAAATTTTAAACTTTTTTATTAAACCAATTAGCGTACCACCTTTACCAAAGCAGTATTAACCAGTATTATAATATAGATATATACAACAATATATATAGTCCGCAAAAATAAATTATGCTATTGAATATATCCAAATGCAAGTGAAAAATATTAGATTAAGAAAACATATAGAAAAGTCTTGAAACTTTCGCTAGTTAAAATTTGTACAAAATAAATTAAACTATGCAATGGTTAAATTGTTTAAATTAATCTCTTTAAACATATGTTAAACTTGTGGGTATATACAATCAGACTGTCGTATATGTTTTCTTTAGATTTGAGACTGCATATATAAACAAAAGGTAAATTAAAATCTAGTGTAAGATGTATATGAAAATTTTTCTTCTATCTACAGCCTACTATCAAGAAAAAGACCTGATACACAATTTACATATTACAGACCTTATAACTGTTATGATCAAACCTTTTTAAACCCATTTTTTTTAAAAAACCAACACGTAATTATAAATGGATAGGGAGTCATGTATGTTTACATTAATGACCATTATTACATTAACGATTGTTTATTAACATTCATGTTGAATGTTTGTTCAATGATCAGTCGTTTATTTTTTTATTTGAACATAATTTGAAGTATAGTGCATATTGACAAAACTTGTCGATCAATCATTCAAGTGTATATAACGACTTGTCAATTCGATTTAATTCGGTGCTCAGAGGTAAGCGATTGTTACTGTTGATCCGGAAGTTGCGCATTGAATTCCAACCAAGACAAATATTCAAAATACAAAAGAACGGGGTTTATTATTACTAAATTATATATTTATTACTAAATTAGGTAGTATTTGAATACTAACAACTAGTTATAAATTCTATATAAAGGTATTGGAGTCATCTATGAAGCAATTAAAAGTTTGCATAGTTAGTAGAATAGAAGATCTAACATAGTTTGTGATCACATTGTTATGTTTATAGTAATTGAAAATAATAATTGTTATCATAGATATTAGTGCACGTGATCTCCGATAGTTTTCAACACCATGTCATTCGCAGTGATAACCCTAGCTTTACACGCCAACTTCCTCTGCAGGGAACACTGCCACCGTATCTTCTCGGCGGACAAGGAATGAATCTGGTATTTATAACCATTCAGTTCCAGTACAGGCTTCCCGCGACGCGACCTCGTGATGCACAGGCCGAACTCTGGAAAACCATCGACATACAGTTAGACACAATTACACAGCATATTTTATAAAGCGATATATAATAATACTTTACCTGATAAAAATAATCATAGATTATTTTTAATTCAGCGGCACATGTTATCTGCACCAGTCCATTGTATGAGTAATACGATTTTCAATGAGGATAATCTTTGCAGTACATTTTTTTTAGTTTCATTTTTTCGTTTTTACTTAATTTTTTTCTCTAATTTTATGTATACATTTGCTTTTGGTTGCGACCGTTATTATTGTGTTTGCTAATATTTTTCATTTTTTCTTTTGCATCTGTCAAACATTGTTTATTAATTTTGTGAATGTTCTGTATTTTATTCCTTGGGTAAATGTATTTTATTTCTTTCTTTCAAATATCCAAAGAAGTAGGTGACAAATTACATCAAATACAGCTTATCTATTTTTATCTCACAAAGTCCAGATTGCACTTCAGACTGCATGACTCAAGAATTATTTAGTAGGTAGGTATACCTATACGTAATTTTAGAACAAATGATTAATATAAATAATATTTCTTTCACATTAACACATAATGTGTAATGGTTCTTACTTTGTTCACATATTCCCACATTTACGTACCCGCTATATGTATGTATATCTAACAGTGAATATCCACTAGATAACAGAATTACTCGTTGGTCGTGTTAGTTACAAGTGTGACTGCCGATCGGAAGGTCCTGAGCTCAACTCCCGGGTCGGACAATACTAAAAAAATCTCATTTAGATTTTCTATTAGTGGCTGGGAGTCTGGACATGTGCCCGTTGTATGGCAATAGGTAAACCACCTATTCCATAATGGAACTAAACGTAACTTGGGAAACGTGGGAATGTTCTACATTGCTCTGCCTGCCTCCTCGGGGATTACAGGCGTGATGTTTTGTATGCGTTATATATGTGTATTTTATTCTAACATTAGCTGCTTGACCTTTATATACAAATACTTAACAAGTTCATGCATCAAATAATATTACCTAAACAATATGGTAAGCTCGGGGCGCGGGACCTGACTAATAGCAGCTGACATTAGGTATCCCTGCAGGATATCTACCACGTAAAACAAAAACAAGGTTGGGTGAGATTAGGTGAGTTTAGGAAGGTTAGGCGAGATTGGGAGAGGTGAGGTTAGGTAATGTTGGTAGATGTGAGGCTAGGTGAAGTGACGTTAGATAAAGTGACGTTAGATTAAGTGAGGTTATGTGATGTCAAGTTAGGTTAGGATTGCCCTTTACTAGTCCAATTTTACTATTTAACATTTATTACAAAATTTTAACTACAAATAAATGTCATTGCGGAAACGTTACTTAACACATTATAATACTATGAACTTTAATATAATATCTGTCCATATTAAATATCAAATACAAAAGACTTGTGGAAGCGAACAATTATACGTTTAAGCTTAAGAAATTTTCAAAGAAGACGGCTAATGAATTGTCACCAATGTATGTTTGGTTTACACAAGTTTTACAGTTCTAAATAAATAATCAGTCTCCATTTAGTGTATATGGTCTCCTTTTATATAGACAATTTCATTGTCAATAGTTACTATAGTAACATTGCACCGTAGGCGACGCTGTTTGTCGCACATCCATCTAACTTTCAAGCCATTTTGCGAATGGAGAAGGAACTTGTAGCGCCCCATTTCCAACGCGGGCTTACCGCGTTTGGATATTGTGACCTTCACTGAATCTGGAAATTATATCAATTGAGTATAAAATGTTGACTACGAATGTTATATCCCAAGCGAATTCGCTTGCTGTTCACCTGATGCTGCATGTGCACTGCATGTGGCAAGAGTATATCCATCCCCACCGGGTCTCCACGACGAGAAAACCATCTGTGTGGCAAATCATGTTGATATTTCTCGCTTTGAACCCTACACTGAAACTAATCTTAGCGACAGATGATTGAGGTATTAAAAAAACACCAAATTAATTAAGAACAATTTTAATCCCTTTACAAAATATAAGTTTCATGGCAATAAAGAATTTTTTTTCTTAAATATTAATTTATTCGCAGCAAAAAATATTATTTATCTACCTGAATCAAAACTAAAAAATAACCATTCCTTTCTGCTGTATACGAGTCACAAAAGGATGACAATGTGGTGTTTGTTACTAACAATGTGGTCTTATCGTTCATCCCAATCGGAACATTACAATTTGTATGAGCGTCACCCCATTTCTATTATTGTGCATTGTGCATTCCAAATATTCGATGTCAAGCGATAGCATCATTCTTTCTTTGTTAAAAATCGTACGTTTCGAAGAATATCTAATGCACCTTCCACCTTTTTAACCTCATCGTCGACAGCAACGACCGTGACGTTACAACGTACTCTTCCTCTCGCACGTCTACCTGAACATACCGTTCCGGATGGAATGCAGGTGGTACCTATTTTCGCCCATTTTGAGCGCTGGTCGCCCACGACTTGTTTTAATCATTTTATGCCTGCAAAACCTATACAACCTGTACTATGTTTGTTCAAATTTAGTCACAAAAATGACGATTTATCCAAGTTCAGATTACATTGTAGGCCAATCCGAACACGGCCAGCTTGTCTAGACTGCGATTCTAAGGGTACTTTTAATTAAAACGCTTGGTCTCGTAGATTTGCTGCGCGGTTGGTTCGTCACTCGCTTCGCCCGGCCGCAGGACAGTAGGACGGTAGCAGTACGACACCAGACGTCTAAATTGAAAGCATCCCAACTTTTCTGTCTTAGAGCAGACCCGTGTTCAACAATGGACGGGTAAAACGTCGTTCATAATGATGACGGAGATAATGATATTTTTATACAGCGATAAAGTAAGGACGATAGCTATGGGGAACTTTTGTTCGTGGTATACGGTTAGGGACATTTCGGGATCTGAAAGGATGCTATGTTTTGATCCTACCTTGTTTGTCATAAGGTAGGACTGTTGGTATGCGAACGTGCGGGGTTAGCCACAGCTGTTCGTTCATTTTCCCGTTAATTTACCGAATGAATGGTGTAGGCAGCATTTTCTGTAATATATAGAAGTAAGGTTCAATTATTCTATTGGGTAAAGGTTTAATTTATGTTATCAGATACACTTCACCCCCGAGGGTGGAAAAATCTATACTATATTTGTTGGTATTACGTATACCAACAAATGTACTGAAATACATGTAGGAGCAAAACGAAAATAAAACCAAGGTTTGGACATACATATAAAGCGAAGTTTATTATTATCCATGAAAAAATATTCTCGAGAAGACAGCCATTTTCTCAAATGCATTAAAACTAACGCATTACTAAAAGTTAAGTTGTCACTGTTTCGCAAATTGCTTATACTAAATAGGAAACTTTATATACTTGATCAAATTAATTATCTATTTCCTTTATAATCAAATTCATATAAACTTTACAGGAATACTCTAAATAATTATGAGATTTACCAAGTAAAACATTTTCCTTAAATATTTAATATTGACTGTAACGAATACCTTATACCTTAATAATCTTTTGAAGTCAAAGGGAAATAATTTAAAATTTTTAGATACCATCTGTTTTACCGAAAAATAATTCAAAGTGCCATAATGCAAGCCGATAACAGTGTAAGTAACAAAAAAATGTTCCACAAGAATGCACAGAACGCTTTTCAAGCGTTTCCAAAATTGAATTGATGATAATTCGCAGTTATTTTTCAATGCGTCAGTATCGGATACAATGACTTTGTTATTATCATTTAGCCTATTATTAAATCTAACACTGCTCCTATCAATATGCCAATATTTTTTAATTATTGTTGTTAAAAGTTCACTTGTATACGGCAATCTTCAATAATATAGTCATGTTATGAAGTTTAATATATTCTTCATAGTCCTCCAACGCAACAAAATAACACTAAATTTCAACGGCTATGTCAACGGTAGGGGTATGCACAGAAAAAACTATTATTTATCAAGCTCATTTATTGAATAAATGTTTTATAATACTCCACCATGGAAGTAATTATTGATAGTGAGCATTTATAAAATACAGTGCGGCAGGCGTCCTGAACAAATTATTATAAGGGAATAAGTACTTTAATGAGTTACATTTTATTCAGCCCTGATATGAATTACAACAATGTGTATTGCTCTTCAAGAGTACATTAGCATTACATTATGTTACTAATTTCGAAAGTGAAACTGTCAGTGAATGTCCGGCTCAATTTTCCCT
>DWDU01004201.1:0-10947 GCA_018245575.1 Jemadia suekentonmiller | reverse complement strand
TGCGCGCTTGAATTTTAATCCAGTCTCTTGAAGAGAGGGGTCTAATTTCAAACCACTAAGCTATACTGCTTTAAATATAAATTAGAAAAATCAAGTGGTGGCCGACCCGGGAATTGAACCCAGGACCTCCTGAACGGCAGTCGCGCAAATAGATAATAAATGAGGCAAATAAAAGATGTAAACATAGTGCTAATAATAATTAGGTACATATAATATATCAATAAACATTCCACCACCTATTTCACAGTACATTAATACTCGTAATATTCACCACCTATTCCATATAGGGACGTAAACGTAACTGATGAAACGTAGGCGTGTACTACATTCGTTTGCCTATCTCTTCGGGGATTACAGACGTGATTTTACATTTATAAATATTATGATATATATGGAGGTTCTGCGTCCTCGTAATTAACAGCTAGACAAATACTTTTCGCAATACGTTGAAAACATATAGGGAGTGTTAAGAGCGCATTATTAAAAAATCGTAAATAAAACAGATTGACTCGTAAATATAAAAAAATTGAGGCGCCTTCCCCAAAGTGTTATCTGACAACATTATATGAGAAGATTAACTTATCTAATCTTATCTACAATGCCAATACTGGACATAGAGCGGAGTATACAAATGGAGTTTTTTTCGCTTTGTGGGTTCGCAAACTACAAATATTTTTTAGCAAACATTATCAACATACTACAATTACTTTTATACTATCACGCCAGGTCCTCTTCTCGGTAGGCAGACAGCCACGAGCGCCAAACATCTCGAACGTTACACGCTTGAGGTGCTCCCTTGTACAGAATTAATTCTACAATTTCGTTTACGAGCTAATTCAAATTTCGAACATACTCAAACCGACGCGACGTAGGTATTTCAATGGAAAAAACATCCTGATCGGCGAGAATAGCGCACTGGTCGAAAACATAATACACGAAGCAAATATGTAGGTACGCGGTGTCGACGACCTCCGCTAGTGCGATAAACAGCGCAGCGTGGCCCAAGGTCGCGCGCTGATCAAACTGAAACGCTGCAATCCTACTCCTGAAACTGTATTACGTATATTGTTACATAAAAACGTAACATCACGCCTATTATCCCCGAAGAGGCAGGCAGAGGAGTGTAGAACACTCCCACGTTTCACCAGTTACGTTTACGTCCCGCTATGGATTAGGTGGTGAGCCTATTGCAATGTACCGGGCACAAATCCAGACTCCGAGCCACTATTAGAAAAATTATGTAGTGCCCGACCCGGGAATCAAACCCAGGACTTGTTGATCGGCAATCGCGCTTGCAACCAACACGACCAACGAGGCAGTATTGACAGATATTGTACAATATTTCTATATGTATGACTACCTCACTGGTCGAGTGTTTGTGAGATTGCGACCGCGAATCGAGAGATCCTCGGCTAGATGCAAGGGTTGGGTATTATTGGATTTTTCTAACGATTTTTTATTTGAAATTTGTATTAGTGATTGATGTCTGTATATGTACTCGGTGCATGGAAATAGGTTCACCGTCATGATTTATATTCCATGAAAAGACGTAAACGAAACTTGAAAAATGCGAGAGCGTACTACACTCCTCTGCCTACTTCTTCGGGTATAACAGGCGTGATGTTGCGTTTTTTGTAATATATGTTATGTTTCATGCGAGTGCCCATCACAGTCTTACAGTCTTACGAAACGCTTGATGACAAATGAAAAACCTTATTTTCCAGATATTACCGCAATATAGATCTGAATATCAGAGAATAAAAATAAATGAGGAAGGCACAGATAAACAACATTTTTATCTACCTCAACATGTACACAGCTATCATTTCAATAATGTGCAAAATATCTTTGTTTATTATAGATATTAATAGAAATAACAACATCTGAAGGTCGTAGGAGTTATCATTGAATATGATGTGTCGTGTATGTACCTACATGTATGTGTGCGTGCGATGTTGTATGAATTGTTTGTATGATACAATAATAGTTACCAATGCCCTTGGGGACTATACAACAGAAGGCCGCACATGTTTTCATATTGGGTAGATGAAATTAAGTTATAGGTACGATTATCTTATCAGACAAAATTATGTAGTGTTATCAAATGTTGAAGAATGTAATTAAATATAGCATGTAGGTACATATGTGGAAAAAAATGTTATAGCTAATTATTATAATCTCACGATAATACAGTCTGCGTATGAAACTGTCTTCTGTTACATAATATGTACTTGTGTTTTAACAACTGAATTATTAATAAAGAAAATAAAAATTTGATAAATGTACCACAACTCTGAGGAAATGTCGACACCCTACTAGATTCGGAAAAGCCAGAGATCTGCCACGCTCAGCGCAGCGTTCGAAGCCGGTTCATACATTACAATATTTAAAGTCGATCTGGAGACGTCCGACGACATTTGGCTATTATATAACGATAACCGGAATTGACCGCTTGAAGTGATTCCCCCACCCCCCCTCTCCCGACTCCCTCCCCTCTCAACATTGAAACGAAAATAATGGCCAATAACCATCACCAATCCCACCGACGTTTCTAACAAATGTTTGTACTGAAGAAATTATTATGTGAAGTCTATGAGATCTGCATCTATATTCCGATGGCTCATTGTCGAACTAATATAAAAGACAATGCACTTACAGATTCATAAAAAATGGTGGCAAAGGAATTATCTAGATAGAACAATATAATTTCTAAATAGTAGACATAATATACACACCAAAAGACTACAGTACACTGGAATGTAAATACCAAACATAATAAATTATATAGAAATTATTGTGTTAATAACATTAACAATAGGAAACTTCCTAGTTTTCCCTTTAACAGAATGACCTAATTAATTATTGAGTAATGAAAGTCGAACGCTTTGCTGGTTTTCATAGTTGTCTTTTAAATTGACGGTATATCATTCATTGTCAATTTTCAATAAATTTGAATAAGTGGAATGTGTCACCGTTACCAAAGTCAAAACATATGTGACATTAGTCCCAAGCATTGACGCACGGCACGGCGTCGTCGCATCTGTGTACATTGGCCTGAATTACTACTACGAGTTATTGTTGATTGAATTACAATTATTTATTTCCACGACGTACGAATTCTCCGAACGCCCAGCTGGACTCCGCGGCCGCTTGTCGCGACGGCGTCATCTGGGAACACGGTCTGCGACGTCACCGCGGAACAGAGTGCAGCAAGTACAGACTAAAAATATGCTTAGTTTATCTCCTTGTATACTTTCATAAGTCACCGACGTCTATACGACCAATGTTATGATAAGATTTTTAAATATTCATTCTATGTTAGTGACACAACTTATTCGTGTTAGTTTACAACTAAGTAGTAATCTTATTGACAACATATTAACCGTACTAACTAGCGAGCCTTTTGCTTTTGAGTGTATTGGGGGCAAGAGTCAAACGATACAAATTATATAATGTATATACTTGAGTGAAAACTATTTTTAAAGACTATTATGTAGGAAAAGTTCACATAAAAAAAATCTTTTTCTATAATTCCGAGAACTTCGGTCGCGTATTGTCATGAAAAATAGACTGGAACAAACACAACCTAAATTATTCTGGATTTTTAAACTTTGAACTGTACCTTTACCTACGCATATTCAGTTCAGTCGTTCGCTTGTGTAAGCGGAAAAGACTTGTTTTTACATTAGGTAACAATATTAGCATGTATAATATTATAAATTATATGTATATGTACATACAGAGCGTGCATTTTTATACACAGTGTACATGTCATGTTCACTCCCCAGATAGATAATCGTGTCTTGATCTTCTTAAAATTACCACTTCGAGGTGGTCTGGATAATATCGTTCGTAATTAAACCGACCATTACACTAATGTACTGTCTTTTACAATATTTTACGAGGTCCGTGGTATGTTTTCAGTTAATATTTCTATATAATAATTATTATGTAAATACACCAGGTCTCGTATGGGGTAGATAGAAAGCACTGAGTGCCAAATATGTACCTATACAAATCGTAAAGATCAGCCACGCTTCCTTCGCACTCATTTCTTGCTTCATACACGCACACCGGTTACGAAGTCTTCTAATTGCCCAATCGGCCAATATTTAACTTAGATTGATCGAGATGAGTCTAAGCCTCCCTCAGCATCCGCATCCATAGATCCGACATCCGCACTCTTGCATCTGCCGTTCGCTACAATAACGATATAATTAAAACAAACGACCCGCATCTCTTCTCCGTTCGTTCTTCTTCATTACCGACACTTCGGACTCTGTAAGAATAAGAGATATTTGGCACTCGGTGTTCTCTGCCTACCCCGTTATGGACCTGGCGTGAAGATATGTATGTAAACCAAACGACATACGAGATACAACTTCATCTTAGCTTTCAACGCACCTCTCTGATACGGATGGCAACGAAGCGGGCCCATTTCTCTCATCCGCGCCTCCGGGGCACGGCGGCTGGCAGTCTTCCAAGCGTCGGTATAGCCGCGGGTACAATAATAGGTGTCATATGGTCCGCTCTTTTTTCTTCGCGTCGCGTCCTGCCGGTGGTCGCGCGTGACTAAATTAGGACTCTCTAACGTCGCTTACGAATCACTATTGTTGATGTCTTGGTTTCTTTCTGTTTGCCAGATGGTTCGGTGGTTATTGAACCTGACCGTTGGGGACGTCGCGTCGGCTCGACGTCCATCCGGGATAAATTGTGTAATGAACAAAGTATTTGTTCTGTGTGCAGGTGTTAAAACAATATCTATATAAGTATATATGTATTTATTTACATGCATGCAATGTATCAGTAGTATGGTAACTACATTACAGGCTCTACTTAGTTTAGGATCAGATAGTGGTAGTCCCAAGATATTTAGTTTAACAATCTTGTACAGTTTACAAGACGGTCTCTCACAAAATATTTTTTTTAACGCCACGATAAAGGCTTTGTTGTATTTGTGTAAAGGCGTTTCGCTGTTTTGTATTCACCGACACAACACGGCGCTGGATAAAAATAGTTTTTAGCACACGGCATGGAATTTTTATACGACGGCGGCTCGGCGATGCACCGAGGTGCAAGTCATGCAAGACCATAGGAATGGGAGCTGTTGTTGACACAGTTTTTTATTTATTTTTCATTTATTTTATTGCTCACCAACATAAGATACACTAATACATTATATGTATAGACAGTTTCAATAGTTAGCGCTTGCTTAGCGTCCATATAATTAAAGGCAAGGACTGTGAACAACAAATGTTGAGCCTATTGCCATATACAAGACAGATCCCAAAATACTACTAGAAATTTAAGAAAAATCTATTAGTACCCAACCCGGGAATCGAACGCAGAACCTCTAGATCAACAGCCGCGTATACAGTCACTCGACCAATGAGCCAGTCGGTGTTCTAATTAAAATACTTGTTTCGTGTTAAACGTGAGACTGCTTCCAAAGTACGATGCAATATGTAGTTAACATTGCGTCAATCCACGTGTGTTCTATTTAAGTATAACGTACACTAAAAGAAACTGCCAAATGCAGCAGTACAACTATGTTATATTTGATTTTTTTTATTAAATAGCATTTACACATAAGCGCCCACATACATTCACATCGGTCTCAACCACTACACTACCGAGGTGCGTCAATCGCCCGCCCCTCCACTTATCTCATTCAGCCGCAGCGGGGCTGTTTACCGTCATCGCTGCAGCTGGACGGAAAGTGCCCAATAATACGTCGTCCAAGGTTCTCACTCCGGAACACAATCACCTAGACAGTAATCAATATTTCCCATGAAGCCCGTGGAACTCCCGACCCTTGCGCCGCACTACGCGGACCACGGTGCGCGCACTACTTCAAGGACAACGCGACGCACGCGCACGCGGACACCTTGCGATGCACGGAACGATCGGCCGGAGCTCATTTTTATTCACGCCTATAACTGAGTCAGTCACGATTTAACATTAAACACAACATATAATTACAACATGACCGTTCAACAGGTTTATATGACCGTGGTCATTCAAAATATACCTGTCTGTGTATGTAGTTAAACAGAAGATATTTTATAGAACAATTTGTGTTACGAGAGCCAGTAACTTCCGAAAGCGGCGCACGTGATTAAAAAAGAGTTATGAATGTGGTAGACGCGCGAAACTCACTCATTTCTCTACACCTAATGTGCAAAGTACTTGGCGTAATGACATAATAAAGAACAAATTAAAATAAAATACTACAGAGTATACTGTAACTAACCGCGTTGATATCTTTATTACTAAAACGGGATACATGTTGAAATATATAACGTAGAATGCTGTTACAAAACGTGATTGTTAACGTTTCGTATTGCTCGTAAACACATTATATCATTGGACGTTTACGCAAACGTTAAAACAAATAGTGATGCGAGAACACAAGTCTTGTCGAATTAAATGCGTTTACGTAAAAACATGTGCGTTAAAATCTTCTGTCTTCAAATCGAGAACAAAAGATGATTACCAAGAACAGTGCTTATAAGATGCAAGGTTGAAAAACACAATTTTTGTTCGTCTAATCGTCTCGGCTTCGAAGCAAATGGTGGTACAGAAAAATAGATGTTAAGTGTTTAATCGAGTTCTCTACTTTACCTTATACCAAATATTTATACGTAGGTACCCTTAAATTTTACGCATACAAATTCGTAATAGTATATAGATCATTGGACTCTTTATTATAAGGCCAAGATTTCTTTATACGTTCGTATGACACATTAATCTAATGTAATATATAAACATAATTACATGTTCATACTACGCTGTATTAAAAAATAGTATCTAACCAAATCCTGACTTGCAAACGAAATCGATACCATAACTAAATATTGTCTTCTTAGAATTCAAACCGACACGAAAACTTGTCGATATACTATTTTAAAATATTATTTATTACTATATTTGGTAAACATCTTGGGAAAATTTTAACAACTTAGAGTTCATACAAAAATTGTTCTCTACAGGCGTGTGAAGTCTGCCAACCCTGCCAACCCGCACCTGGGCCAGCGTGGCAGATTATGGAATTATCCCTCTCATTTTTCATTCATTCAGTAAAAAGGGTTGGATAAATATATTCAATGAATTCAAAATAAGATGTTCAAATAAACAAATCGAGCGTAGAAGAAATGAACAGCAAACAATTACAATTGTATGTAATGTTACTATGTCATTATAATGAGTCAACAATGTGCATGTAAAAATTTACACGCATGAATCAATTAACTGATAAGATTTTTCATTGCCTTCAATTTATTATGTATACTATTTTTTAGTTATAAAACATGTTACATTCAAGTTGTATAGGTTCCGCTTCACACAAACTGATTAGCATCAGATGAAAACCTACCTTTCTTTACCGAATCTGTTTTATATTATATAATATCACGCCTATAATCCTCGAAGAGATAGGCAGAGGAGTGTAGTATATCACCACGTTTCATCAGTTACGTCTACGTCTCACTATGAAATAGTTGGTGATTCTATTGCCACACAACGGGTACATTTCCAGAGTCCGAGCCACTAATAGAAAATATAAATTAGAAAAATCATCTAGTGCCCGACCCGGGATTTGAACTATTCGTTTGGCAGTCGCGCTCGCAACCGACATGACCAACGAGGCCGTCAAGAGATTTAATAAATATATTTCACTAGAAATATACGTAATTCGAGTGTATTAACGCTTGTCCGGTATGTCAGACTGCAGCCTTAATTCTCCTCCACCGCCGCAGGAACACTTATTCACCAGTGAAACTATAAAATAGTCGATGGTGGTGAAGGTACCTAACACTTTCGCTTTCCTCCTCACTAGACATGGGATTGACTGGCATACACGTGGATCACATACTCCAATGTGGTATCCGGTACGTAGACATCTTTTTTACAATATCAAGTAGGACTAGGTGCTGAGTTATAATCGGTGATAAAACGGTTACAATTGTGGACAGACGTATATTATATCGCTACATGCGGTGAAGCAGCAGACGAATGTGGCCAGCCGAGGACGGCGCGATGGGGCTCTTAAGGGGAGGGTCAAGTCCAGCAGTGGCCAGACGCAGAGGTGACATTGATGACAAGCGATGCGTTGTGTTTGTATTGTAATTATAATAATTTTACATTAAACATGCGGTCATATATGATAACAAGAGTAATATAGAATGTTAATGTACACATGTAATCTCTCCGTCCGCTGTAAGGGACCTGATGTGCTGGTATAACAATGATGATAATACATAATAATAATTTATATACACG
This sequence comes from Jemadia suekentonmiller, assembly GCA_018245575.1. NCBI lineage: Eukaryota > Metazoa > Arthropoda > Insecta > Lepidoptera > Hesperiidae > Jemadia > Jemadia suekentonmiller. Next base: position 2,667 of record DWDU01004201.1, on the reverse strand, counting down.
CGCTAAAGAAAACTTGGCAAGCAAACTTGACAACGAGCGAATTTAAATTTGGAAATGTGGGGCAACAATAAAAAAAAAACCTTTATATCAAAATATAAGTATAACTTTGCTTTATTTTGGATCACCTCCAACCACTTTCGTACACAAGTTGTAAACTAATTAATCACGTTGAATACTACCGCATGCTCGTATGTACGATACGTATGTGTGTGTGAGTGCAGTGTCCTTGGTGTAGGTACGTAATGCATATGTGAGCTCACTAATGTATGGTATTGGGCACTTAGCTGGTATTACTGTTATCTACGCTACTATCATCACGCCTGTAATCCCCGAAAAGTTAGGCAGATGAGTGTAGTACACTTCCTCTGTTTATATTTTTAAACATATAATAAGTAGAAGTATTTATAGTTTGCTCTATCCTCGTTAATAGTAGGTTATGTACTTATTAAAGTATCGATCTCCATCCTACAGTACTACATGTCAATAGGCTCACTCTCTATTACATGAGCCGTATAACAGAACTTAGAAAAAATCAGAGTACTACACATATCTGCCTAACGCTTCGAAGGAAACGAGCCGCGATTACTTACACGTAAAACGTCAACCACGCTATTAATCGAACATAACAGAACTATATTGTACAAAAAAAATCAGCGTTCCATTTTTGAACATTGCCAGTCCAACATTAAGTATACATACAATTCAATTAACTGTCAAGTGCATGCCTTTCTCACAACAAGGGCCACGGCAGGCGCACAGGGGCATCAGTAATACCGCACACGATCCCATGACAGCAGGCGTGACACCACGGTGCCCATGCAGCGGCCACTGAATCCATAATAATACGGGGAACACGGGCGATGGTGATCCTTGCACTGTTCATGGTGAATTCCGAACAAAGTCGCTCCTGCACCATGAATGTCGATATTTACAAAAAAAAAAATATACAAAATTTATTTATTGTGGAATACAGGTTACAATATTAGATGTTACATTTAGATTATCTATTCTCTCCGTATTCCCGCCACAAACGAACATACAATATTCAGTTAAATATACATATATACAAATAAATTAAAATATTAAAACATTGAAAACATTTAAAAAATGTCAATATCAATTCATTATTTCTCAAACCGCATTATCAGCGAGGTAGTCGTTAATAGTGTAGTAACACTTGTCGACCAAAAACCCTTGTAGCGTTTTTTGAAAGTATAGACATCAGTTGCGGCTCGTATTGAACAAAGCAGTTTATTAAATATTATTGGTGCCTTGGCAAATATGCTTTGTTTGTAAAGGTGTGTTTTGCAGCGCACTGCACGTAGTTTGTGCTTATGTCTTTCTCTGCCGTGCAATTGAAATAATTTTAAATTAGTTTTAACAAAAATGCAACACTCCGATATGTAGACACACGGAACTGTTAATATTTTTAGACGTATAAAATGTGGCTTACATGAATCTCTTTGACGTATAAAATGTGGCTTTAATGAATCTTCTCATGAATGTTTACAACATATTAGAATTCAAGTGTACAATAGATGCGGTTAAGATTCATATAACATGGCTACATAACGTTAAGTTATAATCGATGTGCTTATTATTCACATAAAATAACAATAACATTCAAGAGCCCAAGATGGAGACGGAGGCTTCATATTTGGAGAGGTTTATGCGAATGTTATTAATAACACGCATATTACTAGCCAGTTCTCAGATTACGCCGTTAAAATATTAGAAATACTACAGCTATTGTACTGTAAAATCTATCGTGAGTATTTATACATATATGATTACCGGCTTAGTTTACGTATGTCACTCACTCACCAGTCGGTTCGTCACTTCCAAAAAAACATACAGCCGGTACATACATAACCATACCACAACTACTATACAATAATAATAGTTCCTACGAATTCATGAAAAAACAACAATACGAAATCATATTTTCACTCGCGTCTCCACTGATTTATCTATATATCAATCACAAGTAGGTACTTACTACCACATGTCGGACGACGGAGATGTAATGGTCAAATCGTTTCGGTTACTTAACGTGCCAACATATGCAAGCACCGAGTTAGAAATAGAACTAAAGGTTCAGCGACCCCAGAGAGCACTCGGTTTCCACGCGCGACGACGTAAGCAACCCGCAACGCATCGTGTGTGGAACGCGTAGTAAGTCATCTTTGAATCCAGCGCGAGTACGACGAGCACGCGAACAACACAAGTCCGTCTAACCGGTTCGCCAATAAACATTTAATTAGCAACACAGGCGACGGACACACACTTGAGAAATGCACAGATAATAACAAACATAAACATGAGTTGTAAAGTAATCTACCTACGGAGAGTTAATAAAAAGCATACAACAATAAAACATAATAACATCATTTGCAACGTAATGAAACATGACATCCGAACTTAATGAGAGTTTAGTTCGGTTTTTACATCCAGACAATGGAACGGTTGACACGGGCAAATTGGCGAATTAGATAAAAAAAAAACGAAAATTCGCCTCATCACTCACCGTTTAAATTAACGTGGAAACGGCGAAGGTGAAATAGACACTGTACCTACGCGCACAAAAACACACAAAGAATTATTATAGTGTGCATATAAGAAGAGTTACAAAAAAATTAAGTATCCATCCACGGAGGGAGTAAAAAC
>DWDU01004200.1:0-10947 GCA_018245575.1 Jemadia suekentonmiller | reverse complement strand
TTTATGTTAAAGAATGTCAAACTATGTCAGAAATAGACATAATATTGATACGTAATTACTAAATTAGGTCGCAAAATAGATACACATATACAACTTTAATGTCTAATCTGCAACAAAAAATAATAACTTTATTATTAAAATATATGATAAGCAATAATAGGGATGATGAAAGTAAACGAAAGTCACTAATGCATCTATTTATCGATGTGTAAATAATGGATTGCATTGCAAAACTCGTATATATTTTATAATTATGAGTGAGATTATTTATTATTTAGATAAATTAAAACTATAAAATACGACAATCCACCATGTTATGTTGAACGTTAATCAGAGGAAATGACGTCACGTCCGTGTAGATTACAATGACAGCTCTTGGTAGTTTCATATATTTTGTTATCGGACTAGTCGAACGTGTCGTCAAAATGACGCCATGATACTTTGTAGCATTTTGGCGGAAATAAATGAAAGTTGAATGTAAAATGTAATTTTTTAATATTAACTTCTCATTTTAAGCAGAAATATGATATACATTACATACAATATTTTCTTCTGAACATAAAAAAACAGTTATTCGAAATTTGTCAACATACTCATTACTATTAGTACTGTAAGACGTCAGTCAGTTAACATTACATGAAGTACCTTAGTTAGTGTTAATTGTAAATTAGACCATTACTTAATATTATCTAGGAATTGTACTGTTGAAATAGGAAATACTAGTAAAATTAATTCAGTTAAGATCTACAATAATACCTTTCAGGCGGAGACGCAAAACTGCCTTACTGCAGACACAGCTTTTATGGTAGGACTTCTCAGGGCAACCAATGATCATTTTAGGTATTACTATTTCAATAATAATTATTCAAAATTTTATATTATATACAGGGATCACTATACCTTTTTCTTCCTATTCTAATTCGACACAACCTCCATGTTATTTCCGAAGTGATATTTGCCTGTTTATTCCTTAATAATAAACGATTTTTTAATAACCTGGCCAGAGCGTAAACCTGGGCGAATTGGGACTCTCCATTGGCTAAACATTTTTGAATTTCATTTCATTAATTATTTACATATAGATGAATTAATTCCAACAATCCTATTCGTGTACAGGCAGCCCTAACTGTTATTCGGCTCGTTACGAAATGATTAAAATGAAACTGCTTAAACAACACATACCGCTTTGTGAATGATGAATTTTTGAGGGTTTACGTCAGCGCGTAGCATTCGCGTGGCATTTCGAGCTGAATGCTTTTGATAAGCAGTTTGAATTCCTACCTTTTTTATTCCGAACGCGACAGTAACGTGACGTAAAGGTTCCTTTATGCCGTGAATACGTCGTGCTTCTGGAATAATTCCGTCAATGTATACTTTGGTCGTATGCAGGGGGATCATAAAATAGCAGTCTAGTTTTTGATATCTGAATAACCCCATCTCGATTGTTTTACTAAATTTGCACTAATCTCCGAAACAGCCGCGCGTGTGTGTGGAGAATGGTGAATGTAGAAAAAAGCAAGTGAAGATTGTAAAGATAGATATACTTCGCAATCAGTAGATACTCTATGCGAACCCCACAACAGACCAGGCGTGATGACATAAGAAAACCAATAATTGTAGGAAGCATTATTTTCTGTAAACTCTAATGTAACCTGCAAACTTGTTACATGTATACAATAAGTTTTCTGACTGTTGTTATAAATAATAGGTCATATTTGGATTTATTACTAATTTTATTTAATAATGTTGAGGCAGTATTAGACTAATGGTTTTATATTCAGCCCATTATTGGGAGGATTCTGGATAAAATTTAGTCTCCTTTTTACAAAAACGTGCACTTTAAGATTAAATATGACTTACTATAACGGTTAAGGACAATTTCGTGATTTCACCTAAGAAATGTTTTCTAAGGCGTGTGAAGTCTACCAATCCGTCCTTGACTAGCACGGTAACCTTAGCCTTCGCAACCTTAGAGGCCTGTGCGCAACAGTGTAACGACAAACGATTGAAAAAATAGACTAATATCGGAATTATGTGATAATTTTCTACTTTAAACTACATATTACTATACTAACAGAATATTACGCCGAAATCGAATACAACACAAAAATCTCTATAAAACATATCTCTATTGAAAATGTAAACACAAGCAAAATTGAATAGCGTGAACGGAAGCGGTAAAAAACAAACAATGCAGCGGGTGCATGGAAAGGATGTGGTTCAAAATTGCCGGTTGTGAGGCGCCGAGGTAAATTGGATGTCGGGTGATAGACAAGAAACATTGCCGCGCTCGATTGACGGTATCGGCACGCTGGAATGACCGTTCTCCTATCAGCGAACAAGCAATATACGATAAAGTAGGTACTATATAAGTTTTTTATTAAAAAACAAAAAGTTTATGTACCGACTGGTTCACGCACGAATAGGGGCGAAGGAAGGTTGCAGTCGAGTGTACGACGTAAATTATACGACCGCATTCCGGATTACCAGGATGTTATAAGAGGCGAGTATATCTGATGCTGGTACCAGCGCACCTATGCTTGTCGCAGGTTAACATATTACTAGATTTGTGAGATGTGTTCGCTTGTAACAGTACGTTGCAATAACTTACGATAGTCCAGTACCGCATCACCGCTGCGTTTATTAATCACACCTCATATTTTTTACAGCTATTAACCCTACCCACAAACTGTAGTGATTCAGTTACATCTCCTACCATAGCCCTAATTATATCATATCACATAATATCATTCACTACAATGAATAGATATTGCACAAAAACAGACTTAGTAAAATGACTGAAAAAAATTATTGAACTCAATATAATAATGTAATGCTTCAATAAATCACACACGTTAACATAAAATCGTTGTACGTTACAACTAAAACGTCTCACATGAAGTAGAAACGATTCACTCAATCGGCGCGTCCATATTTCACTCAGTAAACTTTTCGCCTTTGTGTTGTCGAATACAAGCCGAATGGAAAATATTTCTCACGAGATAAAAGACTATGACGAGCTCCTTACAAACTTCTTATGAAGGAAATAAGCTGCAAATATACCTATCTTTGAAGTGGTGTTACGAGTGGCGGGAGAGGTATTAAAAATTATACACTTGAATATTCTTCCTCAAAAGACATCCAGCATTGCTTGAATAATACAATCATCTCTCTGCAAGCACTCATTCCTTGCACTCAAAGATAAAAAGGCAGCATCAAATCACATGAAAAGTAGCACTTAGTGTAAAATTTATTCCTGCAAATAACTACCTTTTCGCATAATAAAATATTTATTTATGACCATAACTATTCATTTAGTCATTCAGAAATTCGCTGCCTCAATCATTTATTTAACTAATGGGACGTCAACATTCAGTGCAGCATAACATAAAATTGCTAACGAAAAAAGTAAGTGCTACTGCAATTGACTAAACCGTGCATTACAACGTAATAATAAGGAATATTTAATTTTTAAATCTAAAATTTAATTTGTTAGGCCGCTCTCCGGTTGGGTGGAGTAACGACGTACGCAGAGTGCGAAGAGCTGTAGATCGGGTTCAGTGGCGTGATATCGGAGAAGCCTTTGTCCAATAGTGGACGGGAATAGGGTGATGGTGATGATGAGAAATCTGTTCACTATTCCTAAGTATAATCAGGAATAAAACATTTTTGCTGTGCCAGACGATAGTGCTTCCATCTAGGTGACAGTGTTGTTGACTAGGCGACAGCGCCGTCATTTGTTGAGTAAGAATATTTTGCCACTACCCACACTAAATGACGGTGAGTGTGCTATGCTAAAGTAAAGTATGCTATGTAAGTATGCTAAAGTAAAAAAAAAACGTAACATCACGTCTGTAATCCACGAAGAGGTATGCAGTGGCGTGTAATACACTCCCACGTATTACTAGTTACGTTAAGCTCCGATCATGGAATAGGTGAGGTAGGGGTGACTCTATTACCGTACACCGGACACAAATACAGACTCCGAGCCGTATATGGTATGCAAATTATATGCAAACCTTCGTCTTCTTCTTCAAGTCGACAGCTGATCGTAAGTGATCAAACATCGCGGTTAAAGGATTAGTCGCTGTGGCCAGAGTGCGCCGGGCAGTACGTATATGTTCTTAATTACACATAGTTCCCGCCGAGGACGCACCTTTCATCTACCCCAAGCATCACACGATATGGAGAGTCTATACATGTTCACGTTAACGTGTAGTTAAATATAAAATTAGTCTTCTTCAATTTGTTGGCTGTGGGTCATCAATTGGAGACCCCTTATGCCCTATTATAAAAAATCTGACACTGACTCGGAATCCATGTGATACGAAGATTCGAATATTGCACATAACTTTGCCAGCCAGCCCCTCTAGCCCCCGCTCCCTTCCTCTGTGTTTATTGCGTTCGAGAGCGCGCAGGCCACGGCTTCCGGTGGCAAATTAACTTTGTGTTGCGAGGTAACTTTCACAGCGTCCAGTGGATTTTGTTCTTCTAGCCTTTGCGAGTTAACATACATATAAAGGCTGTGTGTGGTGTGAGACCGGAACGGCATGTGTGACACATAGCAAGATGTTATTATATACATATTATAACGCAATACGAATATGTTGTTGGGCTACAACTGACTGTGATATGATAACGGTGGACCTAAAGTTCCACTATTAAATAATTTTGAGACGTCTCCACGTAATCACATTCAGCTTACCTAGTAGGCAGTGCCTGTATTATGCTCATCAGATAGCTAATTAATTACACAAATCCATGTAAGTATGTACTTATAATATACACGTTCAAATCTATCTATTTTAATTTATGCTGCATTAAGTTGGCAGACAATAACCTAAAGCTTGGTCCTTTGTAATTCTTAGTTCTGCATTAATAAACAACTACTATCACATACATAACGAGATTACAATCTTGACTGTGTATGGAATATGAGATAGTGTGATAAAGAAAACGCTATTGTCCCGTGATGAATAGATGAAGATAAGACACACACAGTCACACACGGACACAGCCGCGCGCACACGCACACAGACGCAGCGCGAGCGCCCAGCCAGCGCAGTGTCCAGGACATTCCGCGTATATTAACAGGCGCCTGGCCGCGCGCCAAGCGGGTCGCGCCGCCCGGACGAGGTCATTCCTTACATTTATTAATATAATATATGGACTTTCACGAGCATAAGTCGCATTTTTCTTATAAGCAATTTTCGCTGGAACGATAGTTTTCTATATGCTGAAATATTACTCAATTTAAATATGAAATAAAATATAAATGTTATTCCTACGATATTTTTCTCTAATAGGGCGTAATAAATGTAACGGTGCCCGTTTGTCATGCTTATGTTTTGTGTGGTGTACAAAAAGTGGATTATTATTTTTATTACTGGCATGTAAACGTAACTGCTGAAACGTGCGAGTGCACTGCACTCCTCTGGCTAACTCGTCGGGGATTACAGGCGTTATATAACGTAATTATATAGCAACAGCGGCATAATATCAAACGTCAACCGAGAATCGTTGGATACCGGTTACTCACCGTTGAGATTACGTGACTAATTGTAGTGTGACGGACACTGGACATCATACAATCACATTACAATACAATTACGTAAAGCGCTAACGATAATCTAATAAGCCCTTAATGATCGTATCGATTTCGCTCCTATATGTGAAGGCGAACGGCGAGTTTAACCGCAGACGCGACAGGTGAGTTTCGTAATTAACTTTACTAAGTGGCTTTTGTGGGATATTTTAATAAATTAAACAAGTTATCTACGATACAACGCGCTCGTGAATTAAAGGTAATTTTCCCCCGGCCATCATTCAGGACGTTTCCGATCCGAATGTTGCTAAGAGTGTTGGTTGATTATGCGTGTGTGTATGAACTAAATGTAACTACTCTTGAGGACTAAGATGGCGCCGGCGTCCACGCGCTCCGCGCCTAAACACAAATGATTACAAACTGTCCACGTTGTGTATAGATACGACTGTAGTACTTCGAATGTTCCGCACTTGTTCTGTTCATCTAGTCAAAGAACGTACAAAGCATGAACCTACACAATAATAATGTATTTAATCATAAATACGTACACTACATTACTTTACAGTCTTAAACTTAAAAACAATAACGAAAATATTAAGTGAGTAAATAATTCCAAATGCTTAACATATATTATTATTACAAGTCCCACTGATTTTAATAAAATATACTAGTATAGTTCCACATAAGCTTATCCGATCCCAAACTAAACATTAAAAGAGTTTGTTATGGTAACCAAACGGTTGATATCTGCAATATTTTTTTTACATCCAGACATAAAACGAACACTTGTCCTCATCACACGAATATTGTAACATGCAAATCCGAGTAAATTCACTAGGTACGTAAGGTATATTATGCATATTCATTGCAATAACTTGTGCATCTCAACTCGCGGCGTTTGGCGACAAACACATTTACAATGCAAAGTATCAGCGGAAACATTTGTACCCGCGTCTAGTTTGGACAAGTTGGGCGTCGCGCTCAGTGGGAAAACGGGACACCAGGTAGCAATTTGCAAATTCGCTATCACCGGCACTTTTGTATGTACACATTTTTAATCAAGTCTTGATTTAAATGCACTGGCTTTTCTTTTCATTTGGATATTTATGGGACTGGGTTTTGGTAGGATTCGGATTGTATTTAAAACAATGAAATATTTCGTAAACGTGCACATTCTTTTTATTTCTCCAAAAACGTTTCAAATCATAACTTATATCTTATCTTATCTATTCATAACCTTTCGTTTCAGTTATTCACACATTACAGTATTACTGTCGTTACTATCCCAATATTATATTCGTAATATGTTGTTTTTTGTACCCCTCATATTTCTGCATCGCAAGTTATTTTGAACAAATCTCTATTAGCTATAATAGCCGTAAGAGTATTGCTACAGAGTCGATAATTTCTTATCTACGTTTTTTTTCTACTACATGCGTTAATTAAAATTACAGTTAACATATTAATATTAATGGACATATTATACTTTTACTATCAGAAGTCAGTCACTAGTCAGAAGTCACCAAAACCGGCGTACATGTATAAATAGAATGATGAACTTGGAAGCAGCGCGGAAGGTCTGTAAGGATAGAGATACATATTTGGCACTAAGTGCTCTCTGTCTACCCATAAGTGAACAGATGTGAAGATGTGTATGAAACAATGTAATATTATCAATCGTTTTTTAGTGCCGGTGGGAGACACGGGATTAAAAAAAATATTTATTATAATAAATTTAGATAATTATATTTAGATAATTATCTAATTATAATTTTCGGAATTAGATAAATTAAGAGCACAGACTGTCACTTTGGCCAAGTGCGGATTGGCAACATTACACACCATTGAAAACATTACGGAGAAGTTAAAATATGTACATATCTCTTTATATATTTTCCTTCGCTATTACCGCAAGCGATATTTGAATCTTTAAAACCCAGGATCCTGTTATTGGGGCTAAATATATACAGGCTTATCGTATGGTAATGTTACAATTTGGCTATATTACTGTGTCATTGACGTAAAAGAAATTAAAACAATAAGTAACTACTGAAAATTAGGCCTAACATAAGGTAGCGATCTATGTGGATTTTAGATGTATACATTCACTGTGACACAAAACTGCGGTCTAACCGAAGCCGGACAACCAAATCGCATTACATGTAACATTATCTCTGCTGGTTTTAAACGTAGTCTCGAAATGTACTAATGTAAAGAGCGTAACATCACGCCAGTAATTCCCGAAGACGTAGACAGAGGAGTATAGTACGCTCCCACGTTTCACCAGTCACATTGACGTCCCACTATGGAATACGTGAGCCTATTGAAGTAACAGTTGTAGGCTATAAGAACGTGATTTGGTCTACTCCAAGTGTTGTAAATTCCGGTTAAAATCTCTTAAATTATTGGATGTACTTTAAACAACAATGAAGTAATCCACAAAAAAGTTGCATTGGTCAAAAAAAATGTTGAGGTTATTCGTTGAGGTCTTACAAGGACTTTATTAAAAACAAAAAATAGATTTGAATCAACCGAACATAATTTAAGCGAACAATATTAAAAAATATTAAATCCGGGGTTGGTACCCAGAACATGTCGATCCGCAGTCGCCATTTCAACCGTTCGACCAACGAGGTTGGCATTTGTAATGTATTCGAAATATGAAACACTAGTACGTTACATACATACGAGTATGTACATACGTTTATAACACTCGTTACACAATAATAGCGCAGCGTTCGGTATCAAAAAGCGGGCCGAATGGGACCGCAGAAAGCGATTCGTTTAGCGGGCGCCGTATCAAACGTTGAAATATTACTGCGGGCGTCCGCCAGTGCGCTGGCAGTGAGTAATGTCGAACCGAGCGAAAAACCATGCAAATGTGTTCTCTTTCTGGTGTGGAGGAAGCACGGATGGTCTGTAAGCATTGAGATATTTGGCACTCTCTGCCCTCTGTCTACCCCGACAGGGACCTGGAAATTTGTTTCACGTTTATTTTAGAAATCTGCGTACGAGCATTCGGCCTGCGTGGTGAACTAACACATTAACGCTTGTATTTCTGAGAGGTGACCCGCGTCCAGCACTCGCTCAGTAATTGAGTTGTCGATGGAACAGTTTGCATTCCAAAAGGTCCAAAAACCATACATAGACGAAACATCTTTTCGCTTAATAGCGAACTCTTTAAATCAACCAAAATATTGTAAATGATATAAAGAGTATTCGAAAGGAAAGTACGTGTATGCATATAACAATATAATGCATAGATACCTACCATTAAGCGCAATTTCTAGTGGCTTTCATTCTTTAACAAAAGACGATTTAAATTAGATCTAATTGTGAATGTTACGTTTCCTCTTCGGGGATTACAGGCGTGATGTTACTTTTTTTTTACGTTACGTGAATGTTGCCATGTTAGTGAATAGAGTTTGTAGAGGCGATAGATTGACATTAGTAATGCCACATATACGAATAACAAAAAATTTGGGGACATACTTAAGTCCTGCTTTTGGGACAGTACGTTCTTACCAGGTCTTAATCACAGGCGACTTCTCCATTGTACATATACGTCCAAAAACTATGATTAATTATCAAATGCTTCCCCACCCAATCTTCCAGGCGTTGCAAAAAACTCAGCGCTAAGCGTTTAGCGCCAATTTGAAACGAGTAACATCGGGCGTCCGACAAGACATTTAACGTCCGCAATTTGTCCAAGGAGTTCCGCTTGACAACGAACCGGGAAGGCTTTATCCGTTGCAAGTGTTTAAGTACTGCATCTAGCTTACATAGCTGCACGGTATAGTGACTTCTTGAAACGCAAGACACCCAGTACAGGCATTTCGTAGACCTCTAACACTCTCTTGGCATCTTTCCTATCAGGTCACTCCGTCATCAGCACACTTGACGGCAGACTTGCACAACAATCTATATATAGGCTTATATAGAATTTTATACATCTGAAGCGGGGGTAAATGTTTAGGGAGAACGAACTAGTTACGAATGTGGTGGGAACTACTCTTCAAGTTATATTCCAGGAGCTAACAAAGCGTCCTGGACGCAGCTGCTGGGTGAAACAAAGGATGAGATACTAGCAGAGAACTCAAATTCATAAAAGTAAAGGTCGTATATAATTATCAAAGTCAGAAGTTGTACAAATTTTGTACAACTTCTGATGATCTACTATCGTCTCTATCTCGTGCAGATAGTTTAATTCTAAACACCAGCAACAGACAAAAAATATATCTATTGCACGGTGACTCCACTGACCCGATAGAAAACGGTCCGCGTAAAGTTAACTTAAACATAACATCGGCAAAATTCGTCGCACTTCGCTATCGTGCCAGAAGAGAATAGGGCTGTCCCACATGTATCGCGAAAAAAACCACGTAATACGATTATTACGATACGATTACGATATTATTATTATATTATCACACCAGCTCCCTTAAGGGGTAGGAAGATAACACCATGTGCTTTGCATGTTTACATTCATCACTCTCTTGTAAAACACGCAATATATCGAATGATTCACTGAAATACTCTGAAATACGCGTGTTAGTCATCTTGCTATTATGTAGATCCGAAATTGAAACCTCAAAAGCGCTGTGTACGCGATTTCGCTTAATTAACACTATTAACGACACATCGACCACGAATCACTCACAGTTAATGCAATGATAACGATTAACTTCCGTACAACCAAAATCACTGGTTAACCGTAAATCGTCACTAACATCACGTGGCAGCGGGCAATCAGCAAATTAATACTGTTATCATACCGTCACTGTATTATAACTGTTTTGTTAAGGCTTTAACGATGTTTATACTGTTGCGTACTGTTGACGTAATTACTAATTTAATGACGTCACAGTTTAATGGAACATAGACGAACATTCATTATAATAAAGTTGTATGCACAGATCTTGCTCTCGTGTAGTGGTTGTTGTATGTATTTCTTTTCAAGTGTCCATAGTAAACAAAAAAACGTAAGTTGTTAAATTTTGAATCAAAATCACTTGAGATAAATACTTCGAAATTAGAATTACTTAACTGATAATTTAATCAGAATTTTACGTGAACTATCTAATGATAATTTTACACCAACCTTGATGTTTCTATGATTAAGGTGCAATGATGCAATTTGTCTACAAGCAGCACTAAATAAATAATTTATATAACGAATCGACAGCCCTACCTAGACGTCCATGTTTGAATTTTTTCGGGGCACAACTTCGTACGGTTAAAAATACAAAGGGATCGTGTCGTGCTACGATCGACTGAAATGTAAGTACTCGCGAAGGTAGAGATCAGAGTAGAGTTTCATACATGAGTAGAGTTCCTTACTCGTGTATGTAGAGGTTACAGTCGAGTTTTTTTTTAATATCAAAGTCGCCCTTCGGTGGAGT
>DWDU01004199.1:0-10948 GCA_018245575.1 Jemadia suekentonmiller | reverse complement strand
ATCTGACGCCACCACGACACCGGCCACATACCAACAAACCAACATATTTGCAATATACAAAACAACTGTGAACACCGCACCCGATGAAAATTTTAAATGTTTACTATTGTTTACGGGATGTAATTTATATTTTTCCCCAAGAACGAAGCTGTTCATTGATAACTGTACCGAGTACCTAATGGAATCAATTAAAATAACTCTTGGAATGACATATTTCTGAGTAGCTGTGAAATCTAATGTTAATTATATTATTGAACGGCCTGTTCATAAGTAATAATGTATGTAATGAGGTAACCTGTTGCCACCGTGTCCAGGGTAGGGCTGATGCAGGGCGGTGAAGTCATCGACGTGCAAGGAGGGCGGGCGGGACGTGTTGGGCGGGCGCGAGCGGAACGCGTCTGCGCCGCCCTCCCCGCGAACGCGGTTTAACGCCACTGTAACACATGAAGCCATTATAAGAGTACATATATATTAGAATAACTTCAATCAGTTTTGAATTTGACGCTTTCATTATTACATAGTTGAGTTTAGTGAAAGATCTAATCAGTGTAAAAATAGAACTTTTATAAACTCTATAATTAATTACACTATATTATTAAAGCAAGTGAAAAATTACTTTTCAGCTGCAGGTGAAAACTGATACCTCTATGCATAGCTTTCAATTACAAATTTGCTAATATACAGAAAAATATCGGTGCATAGAATCATAGCATAATAATAATTCCCTATCCCACATCATCATTGGAAGAGTATTGATAGAATACTGTACGAAAACATCTGTTTTATTATTTTCTTTTATAAAGGGACATAGGCTATGACAGTTCTACTCAAAAGTTTTCTGGTAGAGTTCGGTTGTAAGCGATTAGATTGTTATAAGTTTATCCAATGTCCTAGTTCTGTCCCAGTTCCTGTCGTATAATGAAGCATAATATATAAAGCAGACTACCTGCGGGCCGCTTGTCGTCGCTGGGCGGCGGGTCGGCGCGCGCCGCCAGCCCCGCCAGCCGCCGCACGGCGCCGCGCAGCGCCTCCGCGCCGCCCGCCGCCAGCGCGCTCGCCAGCTGCGCCACGTCGCACGACACCTGCGCACGCGACACGCACTCACCACGCACTCACCACGCACTCACCACGCACTCACCGCGCGGCCGCACGTCGTGTCGTATAACCAAACCTTTCAACTGCTAGCCCGATTCTGAGTAATGTTTTATTTAAGTAAAATTCGACTTACACGTCTACTTCCATACGGTAGAAGGCAAAACTATGTATAACGTAGATAGATTATACGTATTACTACTTAATTGTAGTGATTTAATTACCAATAGAACACTTCATTTTTTTAATACCACTGTAAACACTATTACAACCTACTACGCACGATCTCATATTGTAATTTGTAAATTTACCATGTAGATGCAAAAAAATATCATCGTTTCATATAACCATTTCCAAACGGCCAACGAAGGAAGTCAACAAGATATAAAATACAACACGCCTATTTAAAGATAAAGAATAATTATCATAACTGTTACATAACTATATAAAAAGACGAAAAATACTTTAAAAATCAAATCGGGCACACACCCCAAAGGAGGAGAACGGTCTGCCAGCATTTATTTCCAGACACAGATAACCTAGAGCTCTTTAACGCAACGCTGAATAGGATTTTCCTAGAGAAGCGCGTTCTATCTTAGGACGCATGTGCGCTTTCCATCAGACGAGATTGGGGCCAAATTCGAGTCTATCATAATATGGTAAAATAAAAAAAATATAACTATTACTGACCAATTCATTATCATTGACATCGTCATCTCCACTCGGGGCTGGAACATTAAGCCAATAGCCGCTTGTTAAACGTTCATCGTTCGAATCTCCTATAGTGAAGATAGTCCTCGCTGCGAACTGAGCCACCAAGCTATCTGGTGGAGGAAGCTGTGTCTCTGTTACATCAACTGGAGTTGTCTCGTCTGGTTTGAGCTTCCGAAGCTGCGTGGCGAGGAACGAAGCACTGGATATAGCTTCCTCGTCACAATTGTTATCCTGAAATAGTGTTCATGAATAAACTTTCTGAAACAAAATTACATTTACTGTTCAGCTTATACAATTTAATACCTTTAATATCTTCTCCAAAGTAAAAACAGGATGGTTATCATCAGATGAAGAATATCCGACCATATCTGCAATCTCATTCATGCTTAAGACGCTCTTTCTTCCAACAGGGCCCTCTTCTTCTTCAGCCTTTAAAATTCTAAACAGATCTATGTACAAACTAAGACATTCCATCTTGTCTTCGCCAAAACTTTCCATCGCCCATTTGAAGTACTTCCCAAGTGTCTCCTTCTTCTTAGCCACGAATTTCCTAAATTGTTGAAATCCATACTCATGTTCGGTTAATACGAAATAAGCTCGAAGAATTGAGGATGCTACAGGCCCAGTCTTTGTAGAGGATTCGAGACAATCTGCGGTTGCATCAAGGAAAGCCATCAGAGATTCTTTATTTGGTAAGGAATTAGCAAGCAATGCCTCGGATGCCGCCATCACAGGAATTAATGTAACTTCAATATCACACAATGCACCTAAAGCATGTGCTGCAAACTCTTGAGCCGCCACATGTTCGTTACATACACTAGAAATACTTAAAACACCACATAAGGCCGACTGGACATCATTCGCTTTAGGTCCTCCGCTATTCATAGCATGTAACACAGCACATTTAACTGGCGCATGTGACACTAAGCAGGCTAAGAAACCAAGGACTCTAGCGCAACTAGCGGACGCTGGCTCTGCTTCTTTCATCTCCCTCATTACCGCCCCAACAGCAGCTCGGGCAACCGTCGCTGCCGTGTTAGGTGCTAAATCAGCGATCTGAACGCAAACCCGCCGGAGCATATGCACCACTGGTCGGTATGTTGACATACAAATTATCTGAATCATGTCCGTCAAGTCATTAGAAAGAGCATGTAAATGCGCCGACCAAAGTCTCCTTTCATTCGATGCATCTGCTAGTTCTCTGTCTGTGGGCGCAGTTTTTGCTTGCATCGGTAACGGTAACGGCAGTAGCTCTGAGAATACCAAAAGTCCAGGTACGAATGTATATGGAGCGGTCATTGTGTACGATATCACTTCAGAGCATAAAGATGTCCAAGGTCCGCGACGTATAGAATCACCATCGTTGGCGTCATCAGCTATAGGCTGGGCATAAGACAACAGTGCCCTGACTGCAGCTTCAGCTGCTCTAGCGGCAGTTCGGAACCCGATAGACCCAACAGGGAAAGCTTTAGCAATTCCATAAGTTTTCAACAAAACTGGAGCGGCGGTCAAATCTCGGAATCTTGGTCCGCGACTTCGAACCACTCTTGCAAGCATCTCATCAAGTAATCTGAGACAGGGCAATAATATTTGAGCTAATTGAAGCCCCTTTACGGATGCAAAGAACGATGTATGCATACTGGGCTGCTCAAAATGCGTTGTCAATCTATCTAAAATTCCAGCTAAATGGGCGACACCATCTAACGAAAATAGTTGAAGAACGTTATATTTATATTTTAGTTCTACATATTCTTCTGTTGGTGACTCACAAGCGATTGATACTGTTTTCTCGTAATCTGAAATGCAAAAGTGTCGTAAAACTCGTAAACAAGTTGTAAGCTCACCAGGCAAGTCAGGAGAATGGTCTAGTCCAGCTTTCAGAATTTCAACGCACTCTGCCATGTCATCTCCCGAAAGCAGAGTCATTTTTTCTATCGGCTTTAAGTATGGTATAACTTCTTGCAAAACACTTGAAACACTTGGTTCGAATCTGTCATGCTCCTTTGAAACATTAATCAATCTTTGTCCATATTTCTTTAGAAATGGCACATTAGCCGAATATCTAACAGCGGCCACTATCAACTCTATAGCATACCCTTTAGCGGGAGATTTTTGTTTTGACGGTGAATCAATCTTATTTTTATTCTTTAAATCGTTTTCGAACACCTCCATTAAGCATTCAGCGTTGTCGCCCATTACAATGATTTCTGGGACAGCAATTTTGCCAATACTTCCAAAACTGAGACAATATAAAGCCTGCAAACGATCAATTAACTCGTTTTCATCTGCTCTCCCAGCTTGTAAATCGCAGATTGATTCCAAATAATATATAGCCTTTAATCTGTAAGCTAGCTCAAGACCCAAAATTTGTAATTCACTGTAGTTGCTCAAATTACTGTCATGAGGATAAGGAGTCTCTTCCGAACTCTGTTGACCGTAAGGCTGCTCTAATGTTTTAAATAACAGCTCACTAATTTCCATGTTTTTATATAAAAATACAAGTCCATTATGGGAATTTATTAACTCATAAATAAAGTCGTGGATCGGACTTGTTATGACTAAATTATTGCACGTGGTTGGACAAGTCAGCAAATACAAGCATACTTCCAGAATACGATGTATCTCAAAAAATTCAAGCAAAACCTCATTTGAACACTCTTTGTTTATTTCAAACTGTGCCGAAACGGGCAGAAATCGCTTTGGTTGCGACAGATGAAAGCACTGAGACCGATACATGTAAAGTATTTCCGAAAACGAGTTCACAATAAATTCAATATCGATTTCTGTTAGCTCAGGGTCCTCGGTTTGGATGTTGTCAGCTGCTCGCTTATTAAAGTTCTTAACCAGATCGTTAAGTTTTCCAAGAACTTCGTAGATATTAAGCTTTTTAATTAAAGCACTAATCGAAAACTTTAACCTTGCTAGTGGGTTGGTTTCCATCATAGATATTAAAGCTTGGTAACCATTCTTCGGTTTCCTATCTGTATCACTCTCATTTTTGTTCAACTTTGGGAGAATCGCTTCTTGCATGAAATGTTCAATTGATTTTTTTGAGGAAAGACAAGCGTTTAAGGCTTTTAAGATCATGAGGCGAATACTTAACGCCATATATTCTTTCGTATACATTTCCAATAATAACATTGGCATATTAATGCCAGCACGTAGCAATGATTCCATCACCAAACCATTATGTTTATGAGACATTAACGCTTCAGCCAAACGGATTCCACATTTCATATGCCTTATTTTATATGTTGGCTGTTGTTGAGCCAATGCAAAGTCGAAGTTTAAGCCAATCCTACAAAACGTTATTAGCATATTAGATATATCTGTGAATTCATCTACATCCAATTGTGTATTACTTCCAAATATGCGGAGGGTTATGTCGGTATTTTTGCACAAACCGCTTAAGGAAACAAATAATTGTTCACAGAGATGAACCCAATCCTCCCTGGAGGAATTATCAATATCTTGAAATGTACTTGCAAAGAACTTTTGTTCTCTTTTCTTCGCAGTTTTGGTCATATCGGCAATCTTAAAAAGGTCTGGACTTGATTCACAAAGTTCTTCAAAAGATGCATTTGTAACATCCTTTATTTTATCTTTTGCGTTAGAGAGCATATGAATCTTATTTACATATTCATATTTAGTCCATTCGGCTTTGAATGGATTATAATACTTAATAATGTCATCTACTCCACAATATTCATTCAAGTCATACTCTGCTTCCATATATGGTGGTCCATCCATGTCATCACAAATGTCCTCATCCGATAATATGGGCTCAAATTGTTCAGCGTCTATTGATTCTTCTTGAGTACGATTAGGCGACTCGGTTGGTTTTGACATAGTAACGTTATCAACGATTGGTACAGTAACCAAGGTAGAATGTTGCATTTCGACGTAAGTATTTTCAACTTCTTGTGATGGGCTCCTGATTGAGTTATTATGCCTGTAATTTTGATGATAATAGTTGATTCGTGGAATTTGTTTGGTGTTTCTGTCATAATCAGGTGCCTCTTCTGATCTTACGGAGTTAATAGGACTCGATACGTCGGCTTCTCTTGGAGATATCGGTCTTCTATCTCCAGGTGGAGTTCGTGGTCTTTTTCTAGGATCGTCGCGACTAGGAGACCTACTTCCATAGTTAGACCCTAGCATTCTACCGTATGGTGAGTGTCTTTTCCTTTCATATGGTGCTTGTTTTTCGTAAGATGGAGCACGCCTTTCGTAGGAAGAACTTCGTTTATCGAATGGTGACAAACGTTTTTCGTACGGCATTGATTTGTCATACGGTACTTTCCGCTCGTATGACGGTGGTCTTTTATCATAAGGAGATCGAGGTTCATATGAAGTTCCTCGCGACCTATCATATGAAGCGTCCCGATGACGACGATAATCATCTTTCTTATAAGATCCTCTATCCCAATCACAATCATTAGACAAACCCCTACCTCTATCTCTGTCAATACTTCGAGATCTGGACCGACTTAGCGGCCTATATTCGCCTTTTACTATATAATCTCTGTCCCTACTGCGTGATCTAGTATGGTGTCGTTCGATTCTTTCATGATCACGGCTACGATCTCGTAGTCTTGAAGATTCACGACTCCGTCCTCTATCTAATGAAAGTCTACGACTTCTTCCATCGCGCCTATCTCTATCTCTGTCATGTTCCAAGGTTCGCGGACTGTGACGCATTCTGTCTCCTTCTCTTTCACAACTGATATCCCTACGACCTTTCTCCCAGTCGTTTCCTTCCAAATGGTGATATGTTCTTGGATCTTTAGGTTGGTCGTTACCGTAATAATCCCCTCTGTATATTTGATTATCATAATTTTCTGGATAATTATTGGGCCCATATGCTTCAGGATTGCTTGTAGCTACGTTTCCTGTGTATGATGGAATAGGATTTGTAGTTT
Source organism: Jemadia suekentonmiller (assembly GCA_018245575.1). NCBI lineage: Eukaryota > Metazoa > Arthropoda > Insecta > Lepidoptera > Hesperiidae > Jemadia > Jemadia suekentonmiller. The sequence goes on along the minus strand of DWDU01004199.1, from coordinate 4,220 downwards.
CTTGTGGCCATTCTGCACTTGTTTGTACTGCTTGTACTTGAGGAACTTCGCGCGCTACTTGCGGTCGTTGAACATTTGGTGGTGCACTTGTAGGAATGGGTGTATCATTCAATACTTGTGTGAGGGTACCATAGACAGCTAGAGTAATGGTAGTGTACCAACCTGTAAATTAGATATTAAAATGAAGTTTATTAACAATAATAAAGAATTAACTTTAGCAACTTGTCTTATAATTAAAAATGTTAATGTAGAAATTAGCAAGATAACGAAATACAGAAACATCCCTTTAAACAGCTTATGATATCACAATTTTTATATACCTCTTAGCACAAGACCATCAGTAGGAATCCTAGGTTGATCAGCACCACCACACTCCATGTGAATTTGACCATTTTGCCAATAATCAATACTTCCCAAAGCTTCAAACGTCGACGCGCCGGGCTTGCTCAAATCATTTACGAAAAAGTCAATGTGAAACTTTGTGGGATTGGTTGCACCCAAACGAACACCTCCTGGAAAATCACCTTCAACTCTTGCCCCTAAAGGTATGATACGAATTTCCCTCACATAAACTGACTTTGGGAACTGCACTAGATCCAGATTCAGCTCCTGAAAGTCAAAGTAAATGTAAAATTATTAGATAATACAGTGTTTCATTTAATTAATTTCATTATATTAGTCAACTTCTATGATCATCGAAAAATCATTTTGTAAAAAACCAACTTCAGTGTTTAATTATGTACCCCAGTCAATTTTTTTATAACTGTAATACAATATTTAGATTTTACATGTCTCTCTTACAAATATCTGCATCTGATGTAAATAGTTCCTATATTAACAGCCACAATGATATAAAAACTATACTTTTACACAGTGAATCAGACTAGTAATAGATCGGTATATCTAGGTTTTCTCACATATTGCATAAGGTACAAAATGGCATATGTCAAAGTCAGTATATGCAGGGATATCAACTCCATTTTCAGATACCTACTACCTACCTAGTTTTGCTAAAATAATACATAGATTTTAAATTATAGATAACATTAAATTACATCTATCATCCTCGAAGAGGTAAGCAGTGAAGTGGAGTACATACCTACATTTCACCAGTTACATTAACACCAGGTCATAACATAGGTGGTGAGCCTATTATTATATATCAAGCACAAATCCAGACTCCAAACCATTACTTGAGATTTTAATCAGAAATTCTGGTTAGAAACATCTGATGAACCAACCTTAAATTAAAACTTGGGATGTCTCGATCAGCAGATATAGTCACAACCAGTTGACTATTCAGGCATAGTAATAGGCATAAGTGATGTTTTAGGCACATGTACTCTATGAATTATATTTCTAAATCAATAATGGTGTATGTTGTTCAGACAATTTAAAATCAGGATAAATGAAATAACAACAGAATTTCTTGCTTGTATTAGTACCAGTATAATAATACTAATTAATAAATGCCTCTTATTCCAGTTCTTCAAGAAGAAACAATAAAAATATTCAATATTATGAAATTTCAGTCTCTGACGCAACTTCGCTGCAATTGGCAAAAGCTTATTAAGAAGGGCTTCATAGAGGTCTGATACTAATTGGTCTTGCCCGAAAAAACTTATTTGTGTTTAGTTGGTACATACATTATGAGATTAGGAAATGTTATAGATCATATAACTGTCTTGTTGGTTGTGTTGTTTGTAAGAGTGACAGCCGATAGAGAGACTCCAGATTGAAATTCCTGGTCGGGTATTATTGGATTTTATAACTTAGATTTACTTAGTGGTTTGGAGACTGGATATATACTTAATTAATGGAAATAAACTTACCACCTATTTCATAGTAGGAAATAAATATAACTAGTGAAATGTGGGAGCATACTACACACTTCAGTGTACTTCTTCAGGAATTAAAGGTGTGATGTTACATATCTGATATAAAATTAGTGGAGGTGTCTAAATGAGAATAGCAATCTCACACCAATAAGAATATACAATATAAATATATCTATAAAAGGTATACAAATAACCCAATAACATGAAGTAGTTGTAATACAACTCTTCTTCATTCATAATAATAGATAGTTTATTTGGGGTCCATCATTTTTTTCGATATTACTATGATATGGTATTTTAAAAAGGTTGCTTTTAATTGGCCCTTTAACCATCTGCTTTAATGACTTGGTTTTGTACAAATGAAAATATAGCACCTCAATAATTAGCAAAACCATTATTTATAATAAGGTACAGCTGCCATACACATCTATATGTTCTCTTGTATTTGGTCAATGCAAAACAAATACTGGTTTGATAAAGTTCCAGCTTTCATCCAAATCACTTACCAACAACAATTCAATTCATTATCTATTATAAGTAAAAGCATGTTAACTTTTTCTTAGCAGAATATCTTCTACTAACAGGCACTCACATTGAATAATGTGTTAACAATCTGTTGTGTCCACAGTAGGTAACCAATTGTAGAAAATTGATTGTACAATATGGCTGAACTTTACATAAGTATGAGGAGTGCATTTGCGTCAGCAACTTCATAAATATTACATGTTGGACTATGGATTTTACCATAAAATATTCAATACATTTGTTTCATTGCATAAAGAAAACATATTGGATAGCTGTTTTATTTCACATTTTGTTTAAGAAATCTACATTGTCTTTATTTCTTAAGATTTTGATATAAAGGACCAAAGTTTTATCGGTCAAATTCATTAGGCATGCGTCGCAGTTGCAGCATAAATAGATTGTCATATCGATATTCGTGAACCCTTAGATAATATAATAGACAAGATAATATAATATGAGAGATAACTATTACCATATACCAATGAACCTCAATTAATGGAATTTTAGTACTTCATCTTACCAAGATTCCACACTGAATTGGTAATAGGAAAACATGAAGTACACAAACATAAGTACATTTGAACCTACCTCGCTGGTATCGTGAGAGAATGTATCGAAGAAAAGTAGATCTGGTTGTTCCGCAGACATTTTGTAACTCGGCGCTGTTATTATAACTCTAAACACATTTTTTTTTGGTAAATTAAATGAAAAATGTTAGAAACTGTAACTGATCAGCCAAATAACACGACAGATGTCAGTCATCGTTTTGACATTTAGTTCTGTGTCTATTTCTTTCGTATCAATCCACAAACATATTCAGTATCATAAGTCCACAATATGTTAGAACATAAATAAACGAAAATGTACATACTATTGAAGTTTATATTTTAATTGTACGTATAAAAAATATAGATTTTTTTTACTCTTAGTGCACATGTTGACATCATTATGGGACTACGTTTATCGAATCTTAGAATGTACAAATTAATTGTGAGCAGTATATTGTCATAAAAGACCAATAATATTAAAAATTAATGATAGACGGGTAAAACCACCAGAATCCGCATTTTTATCTAACTCCGAAAGCGAATGGAAATTTTTTCAAAAATATAGTCTTATTGCCATAAGTAATTATTAAACTTATCTTCGCAAATCATAAAGAGTCTCTATACAATAATATATTTTCTAAATCCATTTTGTTGTTCGTCAGGACCTTTGTTTTTGCTTTAAAAAGGAGTTAACGACGAGTTAAAGACTTTGAATTATCATAATTTTCTTCATCCTACATTCTTGAATGACAGTGTCATGTCATTCGAACGAGCTTCTTATTATCTACTATTGTATTATTAATGGCGTCAAAATACCGTAAATTACGAGTTTTAAGGATCATTAGAAAAGGTGTTCTGATTTTTGCTTTTGTGTAACGAAATGATTACAAATATCTGTAGGAAAAATATATTTTATTAAGGCAAAAGAGTTCTATGTCTCAGTTCTATGAAACCGCGATATTGTTTAGTCTGTTTGTGAGAAGTACCTATCCAAAACGCTAGGCCACGTTTTCGTCAGTGAGAATGAAAAATTATGTTTTGAATTTTCTTCGGTAATTAGGAATCTTTAAAAATTTATTAATAAATAATTTTATGAGTTAATGTTCATATTGTTAATATAAATATACGTTAGAGAAGATTGTGACTACATTTAGAAATTATAATCTAATAATAAAAAAAAAAAAAACGTAACATCACGCCTGTAATCCCCGAAGAGGTAGGCAGAGTAGTGAAGAACACTCCCACGTTTCACCAGTTACGTTTACGTCCCACTATGGAATAGGTGGTGAGCCTATTGCCATGCATCGGG
>DWDU01004198.1:0-10949 GCA_018245575.1 Jemadia suekentonmiller | reverse complement strand
ACAAAACTAGTCAGTTTCAAAGGAATTATATTACGGTAGTTACGTATTTAATACACGTACTCAATCCAAGTCGTAGTGGTGCAATTAGTCAATTCCTATGTATCATTTAAATGTCAAAGAGAATATTTTAAAGTGTAAATTCAAAGGAACGTACACGACTACAAATTGTGTGACTACAGTGTGAAGGGTTAAAAGTCGGGTGGATAAATAATAACAAGTTTAACATACAGTGTTATGGTACAGAATCGTTTGTCGTACGATTCACGAGAGCGGCGTTTTCAGCCAGGCCCGTATAAAGTTTGAATGAAATATCTCCCGTGGGCCGCGACGGGAGGAGGGTGGGTTAGTGGTGTGGGGAGCACGTTGGAATCATACCGCCAGCGCTTACCGCACGGCGCATGTCGTATTGGTATCGTTGTAACGTAACCTCGTGCCGACCTTAAACCTCTAAAGGACTATGACACTCTCCTACCTATGAAACTCGAACTTTATAATTGTACCCAATTCACAATATGCAATTATAGTACATGCCATATTGGGCTACTTACATATTTCGTTTTTGCTTAACAAGAGTTCTGTTGTGTTTTAAAAGATTTTTACACAATCTACAATATAAACGTGGCGTCTGTTGAGTCCATTGAGTCGTTAAACTGCTACGGGGAATTCAAATATAATGCTAACTTAAAAAACTAAAGTTAACAAACATTAAAAGAAAAAAAAGTATATAATATCTTTGTAGTGAGCTAAGACTGCGAAGGATTCTTGGAAGTAGAAAAATGTTTTATTATTAGTTTAGCATTCAGTTTCGTAGTGTTGTGGTAAGGGAGGGGAGCACCGATAGTCAGACGTTGCACGCCAGACGTTGGCACCGGGGGAGGACTGTGCGGGGTGCGGCGTACGCCGCGCAGCGCGTAATGAACTTTGTCCCTGCACTCGAAGTCTCATTCATCATAAGCAAGGTTAAACCTCGCTTCTTTATGTCATAACATTATTTTTGACTCGTTACTTCAGTTATCTATTTGTTTCTTTTATTGCAGAGGTTTCGTCTTTTCACTATTACCGTAAAGTTATTCTTTTAAATCATTATCAGCATGTTTAAGTCCACTGCAGGACATACGGGTATGCTTGACCTGAGACGTTTACTGTTACATTTATTTTGGGGAGACGGTATTGAAAAGTACCTTTTTATGGACAATATGGCACAATGCAGTCTTGTTTCCGGGCATGCTCCGTTGGTTCGGACATGTTGAGAGAATGGCTGATGAAAGAATGATGAAGCAGGTAATACGTTTCCTGCAGGTAATTAATGGGTTCGTATAAGAACTATAGGCAATTTGAAGTATGCTATCGAAGACTTATTTTAGGTGAATAATACAAATACTTATAGCATTGGTGGCTCTTTGATGTATATTTCTGTTGCTTATCCCACTTGCCTAGGATTCGAGTCCTGCTACGAGCATAATTTCAAAAATTAATTTCCGGTTTTAACGTTGATATCTCTTTCTATAACGGTGAAGGAAACATCGTGAGGATAGCAACGACAAATGTACACGCCTTGGAGTTCTTCATAATGTACTTTGACGGTGTGTGAGGCCGAGGCGCTTAGTCAGTGTAGCTTATCTTTGCTTATCATTGCTTAATAGGTATGATGATATGCACGGCATGCTTTAATTTACACCAGCAACTGCATAGTGTTAACGGTTAGAGTAGGCTAGATGTACCTACATGACCTACGGAATCACACTATTGTTGTATAAGTTCACGGGACCGAATTAAAAGTATGTTAGTATAAAAGTATGTTAGTAATGAAGGTAATTAAGTAATTAATTAACAATTAAGGGTGATCAAAAAACATAAGTACACACCACTGTAAAGACATTTTTTTGTGTCCAGTATTAAAGGGTGGCATTGTGGACGTACCGTTCTTCAACTGTCGCAGTACTTTAATTAATTAACTCTACTTGTTTCATTTGTCTTTATTTATAAAATGAATTAATCAACTGGTTCAGAAAAGAGCTTTTCAAAATATTTGCAAACCTGAGTGAAATCTAATAAGTTGCATTTTGCCAGCGTTGTAAAAGTTTCTATTTACTTTTTTGCTCGGCTACCCATTGGACCTCGACTGTGTTTCTCCCTGTGCCATTGCTCGCAACTGCGTATTTGTCATTCTTTCCGGCCGCCATACAGAAAGTTGGTGTTACAGTTTCCATGCGTTCTTTGTGACGTGTAATTACACAATTGTTATATTTCCTCAATTTCAAGTGCAATATAATTATTATAACCATCATATTATGATTACATCCATCATAATACCATCGTCTGCATTAAACATATATTGATTTTATTGTCACGGGCATAGCGTTCGGATCTCTTTTGAAATATAAAACCAGCGGATAGACGATATGATAAGTAAAAATGTACATACATCGTCGGTGAACAACAATCAATAAATAGCCTCCAGCTACGAATACCCATTGTTACGTATTCGACACGACATGAGAGGGACCTAAAAGTATTATGTAGAATAGTTATACATATTTATATCATAATGTAAATTTTGAAAATTATAGTATGCAGTCTAGAAGGTGTAAGTGAAAGCGGACGAAATCCGTAAACGTCGACGCCATATGTTTCCATGTATTCCCTTCGAGGCTTCATCACGACGTGATCTTAGTAATTTCATACGCGTGACACAGTCTAGTCACTGCTAATGGGTTTTAAATTTGTAATAAACGGCATATCAAAACAATATATTGAGCTCCACCTCATTGAGCTTTAACACTGCAGTGTTTAATGTAGTGAATGCAGCTTTTTCCACTCTGCCGACTCCGAAAAGCATAATACCATTGAATAACGTATAACGCGTTATATTATTATAGCCTTTATATACGTTCATCTTGCAACCCAGTAAATTCTACACAATACTAGTTCACGTAGAAGTATTGTACTGAATGTTTACATTACTATTGCATCTTGCAGTAGTAGGTTATACTTAACGCCTGTCACTGGCGTTACAGTTCTGCGAGGATATTTTAATGACGGACGCTTAGCAGCACTGTACAATTACAACAACTAAGGAAACTGGAAACAGTTTGCTTAGTCGTGTAACTTGTTGAAATGTTTTCAAGTGTTGCTAACTGTGACTGTGTTTAACGCGTTGGATATGCCCCTTTTTGTCCATTTATGCTGTTGGAGTAAACGTTTCCTTGTTATTATGTAATATGAACATATCTTGGAACGCAGCAAACATGGTAATCTCATCGCAAATTTAACCAGACATTTAAGATTTGTACATTTGCAAAGGCACATTTATAAGGACAACTTTTCACCCAGACGCAGAATAATCTTTAATCACATTAATATTAGCGCTAGGTAGGTATCCCGGTCGGTGTATAGTGAACCCTGACGTAAATGTGTATATGGAATCTGTATATTTTACATGCATAATTACATTTAGGCCAGTAAGTGTTCGTATGAGAACCGTCATTCGAATGTAATCGTACAGGTCACGATTTTCTCGAAAACTGAAATGATTTCTTTTTCACTTGTGCAACTAACAACAGTCAGAAATACATATTATTTAAAATAACATTTACTTCGCAGTAGGTATAGGCTTAATGGTGGTGTTTTATCATATAGTTTATTTCTATTCATTTGCTTCAACATGAATATTTTATACATCTTAGTTAGTTTTTAAGGGGCAAATAAATTTTGTTATAAGTCGACAGCTTAACAATAAGCTCTCAACCCACAATGAACCGTAGCTGCAATAACGCATCAATTCCTTGCGGTAATAAAATGAAGCGGGAACGTAAGTAAACCACAAGCCACACGACCAATTAGTGAGCTGTGTTCGTGGGGTGTGGAAGGGTGCATAAGCCGGAGTGCCAGACGATGTGACGTTAGAGGAAACTGTCTCACACCGTCTCTATCAACGAACACTTTGTCGAAATAACCCACTTACTTCGTTATCTTTGACGTTGATATTATATTGTTTTAATTATCTGCGAACTATACACGAAACTTGTTAAACTATATGCGAAATTAACTTAAAGTTAATACAGCATTGGGTTTTAAACAAACACATGACAAAGCTTTCGTATGATGGATCTAATATATACGCTGCTTTAATTATCAGCGATATAATTGTTGAAATCTGATCGTGTTAAGATTGATGGCGAGGATTTCTCATCATTATTATTAATAGGCATTTAATGTCGCAACTTCAACGTTATCAGGTTAGTATCGTTGGAGGGAGTGATTCCACATTCTGTATAGTGCACACATATGTATTCCCCCCGACACTTACTTGTCAACAACTGACTCGCTACCCCGCTACTCGGTCTGGTGAGACTACCTCCTTGCTACATTCTAATTCTGATAAGGTACTAATGATTTAAGGAAAATTAAATGTGGTCGTTTTTGTACTTGCTGTTTTTCTAATTAACACACATATACACATGTACTGTGCCTATGTGTTTATGTGTTTTCAGGGCCCTTAAAGCTCTCGCGGTAGAAACTAGATCAAAATGATTCGATACAATATAAACTGATTGTTAATCTTAATTTAATGTATTTTAATGATGTCAATCGCTTTGATAGAATTCTGAACTGTTCGAGGAATTAATACTCTAACGCATTTCCGACTCCTCACGAAATTTTTTCTTCCTCTTTTACTTTCATTTCGGTATTGTAAGTACTCAATAAACAACTTTTTGTATAATTTTGGTTACATAGCGCAAATAATAACAGATTATTTAAAAACACCTCTCCAACGCTAGAAATAGACAATAAAGAAAATACCAGCGGTAGGTAATATGAAATGCTGAATAATTTGAAAGGAGACATAGAGATCCAATCCAGATATTCATGTGAAGTACATATAAGAAGAGTTAGCCGTAATATTTAAGTATATATTTTTATGTATATATGTAGTTTATCAGCCGTCTGGTTACCAAACCACAAGCTCTCTTGATGCTTACTTTGGGATCAGATGGCCGTGTGTGGAGATGTCCCAAGATATTATTATTATTATTTCATCTAACTTTGTTTCGTTATTTCGTATATGAATATGTGTAAAAGAATCAATAGTTACGAACCTAAGTCCATAATGACAAAGTAAGGAGTAAACAGTAATTACTTTTGGTCACATTCATGTACATTTTGCTGTGTCATCTGTTACAATTTTGTTGTTACAAATTTGTTGTTACAAATTTGTTGAATTATATTAATCTATAAACGACTGTCATGATAAGATACCTGCAATAAAAGACTTAACTTCCGTAAAGAAAGTACGAAGTGCTAAATGTCCTTTAGGGCAATAAATTGTCGATTTAAGCCCGCAATGGCGTGCCGATCCCCTAAAGCTACTGTCGATATAAAACCTGCGAATTTGAGGACATTGTTATAAATTATATTAAGCGTCTAACGGCAGTTACATTGTCGGTAAATAAATGTGCCTACAGTAGGTATAATATAGGGTGTAATAAATTTTTGGTACGAATTTTATTGCGCTATCATAAAGATTTTAGAGCACTTTATTGAACATTTAGACTTAGTGATTAGAAACAAAATATCTGCTGCAGATATAATGGAATTAGGGGATTATAGATAGAAGCTACAAGACTACAAAAGGCTAGGGCTACTTGGCTTTGGACAATAGACACTATTTTAATATTTCAGCGCCACCAGATATGATTTTATAATAAAAACAAATACTTATAATTTTATTGTTAGATACTGCGACAACAATATCAAGAGAGATTGTAGATAACTGTAATTTTGGTATACTTGGTATACGGCTGTGGGGTCAGTGAGATAACACCAAATGACAGCGAACGGCAGCAGAGATAAGCAAATTAATCAAACCGTACTTACAGTATGGAAAATAATGGATTAATACAATGTGGTCATGATAGTGATGTGAGTGAAACGCTTCATATGCTAAATTAATTGCACAAATTTTGTCGCTATCTGTGAATATATTATATAGTTATTGTGAAACAATAATTACAATATTCAATAGCACAGGTTTCCAGCCATTGTCGCTCAGTACACTATGTAATTATACATATGATCGTATAGCTGTTCTTAATGCAATGTCATGAGGCTCGTCGTTCCAGAAACAAAGCGGACATTTCGTATACAGAGATAATATTGATTTATAAAAGTCCGACAACTTATATATTATATGTAAAATAATTGAAACAAATACAACATTTTCAATGCCTATTATTCAATTTTTAAAGAAATATTCATCACGATTACTGAAATAAATGCCAGAAACATTAACGTGTATGAATATTAATTGAATTCTTATTATTTGTTATTAGTCTCTGTAAAGCAATAACTGTCTAGTGGTGTTAAATTAAGTTACTTGAGCAAATGGGTCCTGGGTGCAAATTCAGGCGTGCACCGCTTTACAAAAAAAATGTCTATTTAATATTAAAATAACAGTTGATTGCAATAACGATGAAGTAAAACATCATGAGCTAACATTGATTTTTTTTTGCTTAATACTAAGATGTGCTTAGCATTCACTAAAAACAAAGTTCTCTAAGTCGTGTAAATTCTGCTAAACCACACTTGGCTGTCATGGCGAACTATGGCCTTAACCCTCTCAATGTGAGAAGAGACTCGTGTTCAACAATATAAGTATAAAAGTGTTAATGATAGGTCGCTTTGACTAATATATTTTTATCATAATCACTATGTCACTCGTCAAAATTTACTAGATACATAAGTATACATAAAATAACTTTATGAGTGTGTTTTATTGACATACAAGGCCCTTCAATTTAGTCCGCGGATCGTAAATCTTTTATTTGTAACCGACCCCAAAAAAGGACATTAGTCCTTTTGACTTCCATGAGATGTAAGCATAATATAAACTCAACTTAATGGTATACTTATTCTCTTCATTAAATTCAACATGTCACATTTTACTGGCATAAAATGATTTTACTTGATCAATACTAGATTAACAAAAATGCGTGAGTTGCAGGCATGCTTACAAATTAATTGAAATTAACACTCCTTATATGCAATATGTGCTTTGAACAATCTTACATGCAACTTCTCTACGAAAGGTACAATGGTACAAAAGGTGTATTTCAAAACTACGGATCTTAAACAGGTGGTCTTTCGGCATGCTAATATCAAGCAACTTTGGAGGCACTAAGTTCATTCTTCGCCTGTAAAGACACTTGAATGCATATTGTTAAATATCAGTATCGAATATGTTTTTATTCGTCATTCTATTTGTGATTGTAGTACAAATGCCCGTGGAATTTTTGTGTAGGAGTTTATAAATAAAATCACTCTACCGATGAACATTACATTATACATGTAAAGTCAATTCAGAATAATTTATGTCTTTTATCTAGAAGAGTAACTAAAAACAAGCTCCCTCCCAAAAACTAAATTTTAAGCCATTCGACGACACGAAAATTGAATTTTTAAGTCATTTTGCAAACTTGCTCCTAACAAAGCTTCTTGGCGTTTGCTGACCTTAAACTCTCACCGCAGAAAGTTACACTGCACTAAGTTCAAGGCATTGTCCCAAAACCGCATATGCTTGCCCGCGTCAGCCGTTTTGGTCCAAATTTTCATTATACTTGCATGACATTCTGAAATTCGTATTTGAATTTTAGCGGCTCCGATCGTAACTCAGATTTAATTTGAGTACTTTTCAGTAGATCTGGCGGTCTTTGGCCGAATGATATTGGGATTAGTATAAACCAAGTTTTTATTAATCGAAGTGAAATTCAGTCGAACTTTTTTAAGCCAACAGAAAACCTCCGTGCCGACTTTTAAAATCATCAACCCGTGATCGAAAATACATTGTATCAGCATAGTAAAACAGGTAAGGCAACTTCGCTACTCACTAAAACACACGTTATTGGTTTTTAACAGTGGATATTACGATGGACCCTAGTGGATACTACTTAATCCAAACACGAACCATTTCCGGGAAAAATATTATGTACAATAGATAGGAGTTCGTCGAAAATTATATCATCATCATCATCATTAACCCTTTGGACAGAGGTTCCGTTTAAATGTACGTGTATTCTGTTGATCTAATGTAAGTTAGCATTGATTATAAGGCTCAGAGAATCTTATGGAGAACTTTATAGTGCGTAGGTTTCTGGTAAGTGTGAGTGTGGTAAGTGGTACTTAATCTCAAAATTACACATTTTTGTTGAGTCAGAGCAGTGTATCAACATTTGAAACCAGGATTTGAACCTCGTGGTATTGGAGAGGGTAGTTTAAACGATTGCTTTTTATCATGACGGTGACCACTTCCTGGATCTTCTGCCACTTTGCTAGCTTCAACGTAAATAAAAATTGCTTCCACAAAATCTATGCAAATATATAATTTTAAATTACAACAAATTAATATAATAACGAAATTGCACTACGATTTTCTTAACAGCCGGTATGTCATTATATTCGGCGCAAAATTTGTACAACATAACATCATATCTGTTTATCCTCAAAAAGGTATAAAAAAAGAGTCCAGTACTCCCACTTTTCCCCAGTAATATTATGCATCCCACGTAATATGGGGTAAGAAATTATATTGGTTTTTTTTCTAGACGTAAATTCCTAAAACAAGATCAGGCTTTACGTACGGATAAAAGGTTTATTATTTGTTATTGCGACGCCTCTACGGGATATGTGTGTATTTTTGGACCTTTCTGCAATTTTCTCTCCTTTTAATTACAATAAATTAGAATTGCTTCTGTCTTTTTCGCTAAGACGGTCAGAAAACGAGTCCAACGAATTCGAGGTCAGCGTTAAATGAATTCTTATATCCTAGAATAAGTCCCTAAATGCGAATTACTCTGTTTAATGAGAATCTCTGGAAAGTAATCTCATATTCCTTTCCTGATATTTGTCCATCTAGTGATTTTCCGCACGGTGCCTTATTTGGTATGTCATTTCTTCCAGCATTATGCATGATAATTACTTTTCTAATTACGAACAGGTTTTCATACATTATTTACTATAATTCAAGTGTGTTAATTTCAAACCATTACACAACTAGTCATATTTCTCTCTTTACCAGTTCAGAAGTACAGAAAAGCTTACAATCCGGCTTCGAACCAGATTTAGCGCTTGCTTTTCAAAATGTGTACAATAATACGTGAGACTTAATTGCAGCAATATAAACGCAAATAGACTGTTATGACACCTTGCCATTAAAACTGCAAAAAAAAGTTTAAAAATTTCTTCAAGCAAGATTTTTTAAATGAGACTTTAGTAACTGAATAATAAAAACTACATCAATGCAAGCAAAAACTCTTACCCAAGAATTAATGCTGCAAGCAAAGAGGGTCTATTATATGAACTCGGGGTATAACTGTATACATAACCCAGTTTCTTTCTATTTTCCACTGGGAGTATTTCGGTGTACACGCGTAGTGTATAAAATGGCTTAATTTGTTAGCAGAGCAGATGCTGTTTGCAGAGTAACAGTCTTGTTGAACGTTTAGATAATGGGTGGTCATGGTATGAACCGTTAACTATGGACTAAAATTACATGACAGATTTATATAAGTGAGACAGAAACAATTTTTTCTATACTAAACAAAATGTTGCTTTAACATTTAATGTGAGCGTTTGATAACGTGTATACATTCGCGAACACATCGCTAGAGTGGGAAATAATATGCATAAGACAACTAATTTTGGCAGACATAATTATCGCGGTAACCAATTGTTTTGTGTTGTGAATGTTACGATAAGTAAAGGTATTTATTTGAATTAAATGTTTCAAAAAGTTTTTAAGTCTTATAATGACATTGATTGAGGCCGATTTCTTTACAGACCTTCCAATTCACGGGAAAGGTTCAAATAGGAAACTTGGACTAGTCACAGTCAAAATGTAAGATTCAGAATGACTAGGTTAAGGGTGTGCGCGTAGCCATTCACCGATTTGATCCAATGTCCCTTCTCGAACGGTGTATTTCGTAGTATTGGGGTATAGTCAATGTGTCATCTGTCCGTGTTTGTCTTTATAAACAAAACATGATGTACGATCTGTCACTGTTTGTTTGTTTTTCCTCTAAAGAGAAGGCAGAGGAGTATGGTAGGTAGTCCCACTTTTCATGAGTTATGTTATATGTACTATGGAATAGGGGGTGAACCTATTTACATACCAGCAGCAAATACAGATTATGTTCTACTACAGGGAATTTCAATTTAGGAAAACTCAATAATACTTTGCCTTTTGCTTAGTAATCCCGCTTTTTATAACTAGACCAACTACGTAGTTTAGATACAAACATTAATAGAAAATGTAACTGTATATGGAATATATTGGTTAATTTAATGTTAGAGAATCACCAACATGGCCAACGAAGTACCTTAATAAATGAAGATAGAAATTTGTAAAAATTTCGGTCGACGTAATGGGATACATTAGGTTTTACGAAAGTTTTATCACACTTAATTGGGTCTGTTATGAGTTCCGAGCAGAATAGAATAGATGTGTTCGAATTGTTTCGTGGACCACTAATGGATCTTTCCGCTTTTAGTCATCGTTGATTTTAATTATAAGAATTAATGTTACGAGGCTAAAGAATCTGGTTACAAAATATCTCATAATTATGTTTCACGCAGGAACTGACTTATTGTCTGAAAACTTGAAAAAATTACTTGCTGTAATTTACCGCCCTGATTTTACAGACTTGTTAGGTGTTTTATCAATGTCTACACAGCTTTTTTGTATTATTTGTGATCATGTTTAACAACAAACGTCAAATTTAACAATAATTAATGACTATCTCGTTGGTTGTGTTGGTTGCATGTGCGACTGCCGATCGGGAGGTCCTGGGTTCGATTCCCGAGTCGAGGATTACTAAAATTTTCTAATTTAGATTTTCTAATAGTGGCTCGAAGTCTGGATATGTGCCCGATGCATGGCAATAGGCTCACCACCT
>DWDU01004197.1:0-10951 GCA_018245575.1 Jemadia suekentonmiller | reverse complement strand
TAGTATCACTTAATTATGACTGCCTCATTGGTCGTGTTGGTTGCAAGCGCGACTGCCGATCAGGAGGTCCTAGGTTCTAAACCCGACACTATTGGATTTTTATAAATTAGGTTTTTTAGTAAGTAGTAGCTCGTAAGAGTCTACCTACTTAATGCACTCCTCTGCGTACCTCTTCGAGAATTACAGGCGTGATGTTACGTTCTTTTAGTATCAGTTAATTTGTGTATTATATAGCCGGTGTTAATCGCCAACAGAATTCTAGAAAAATGACTGTTAGAAAAATCGATTATATTTCAACGTATACTTTCTTATGCGCACTTTTTGAAGCTGGTATTTGGTTATTCGTAATATGCAATAGGTATATAGGTATAAATGAATACTACCTTAATAAAACGACTATAGAAATCTTCACCGTAATTTGTCCATCAGGTCCAAGTCGCGAGAAATGAAATTCCGTTTTCCCTAAAAAGCCACATTTTCTCCGAACGCCCGCCTTCAAAACTTAAAACAATATTTATGTCACATCTAAAAAAACCGCTAAAAGATTTGCGGCGCGATAAAAAAAAAGCGAAATGTCCTGTCAACAGTAAATCACTCGTTAATAAGACATCATAATATAAATAATACCCCTTCTTCAATTTGGCACTGCGTATGCGCACTGCACGTGTTGATTTGTTACATTTTTCAATATATTGTAAAGCTTTCCTTTGATGTCTATTTTAAAATATATTTTTTCAACGCCGTATGGAAACAATGAACAAAGGTACGATATGGATAAGATACAGTACATCGATAGGTGGACGAGAAAACTTTAAAAACTTAATAAAATGAGAAAATTTAAAAATTCTTTGATGAAATTAGATATCTTACCTCGGCCCCAACGAAACAATACGATGAACAAGAAGTCGATAAATACATCTTCTAGCACACCCACCATTCAAATCATGATCACCAAACATCACAATAAACCCGCCTACACATGTACGTGTTACGATATCGAAGCTAATTTAACGCTAATATCCCGCGAAAAGAAACCCGTCACATATTTCTATAATAAACATTAAAGAGCCGGGGAGCAGAAAAACTGATGGAAATATCATTATTAAAGGTCACACAATGGACCCTTCGGCTTTGATGTGACAAGAGAAACTAATCAATGTATTGCAAAGAACACTTTTCTTTTGATCTTGAAAACGCCAAACATGTTATTCAACGAATATCACAATAATGCTCTCTTGATATTAAACGCGGCCGTTCTCTAACTGAAGTGTAGTTTTCTATAAAAGTTTGCCAACTATTTTTACCATTAATTTGGACTCCTATCAAAGAAATTGTCTTATAAATAACATACGATTATTAATTAGTAGTACCATTATTAATAATATACGATTAATAAAACTATTTGGTGAACAGTAAGTAGCTAATGGATATCTTAATTATGCATGCTGACAACCACAGAGATAGAATATAATATTAAAACTGAGTATAGTATATTCATTACAGACAGCGTTGCAAATTATTAGAGGATGTAAGTATAATCTTTATTTAAAGAGAGCCCGTACACATTACGAGTACTAACAGAATTCGGAATAAGTTGTTTTCACACAAATATAATAGTAACAAAAAAGAATCCCGCGTTGAAAGTGAACAAGATAACTGTGAATTGAGTGTCGTCAGTTAATGACATTCAAACACACATCCTATTAATACACTAGGGAAACATGATCAAGAATAATACATCCGCGCAAATCGATTCCAATTCGAATCCATCGGGTTGTATCGATGTATCGAGACGCATTACCACGGAACCCTCTTGTTTGTCGAATCGATTATTCCGCCTCATCTCTCTCTTATTGGGTTCAAACAAGGCGCTAGCGAACCCTGGAAGGGACGCAATGTTTCATTGTATCGTCTAATTAAAGCAATAATGTATTATACGCCCATATAAAAAAATAACGAATTTTACATTTAACGAATGATTACATATAAAGCAAACATTGAGTGACGTCAGACACAAAAATAGTTTATTCAAGTTTAATAGAAATATGTATATAACACTAATTTTGACTACATAATCATACTGTAAATTTATTCTCAAATTGATATAAAAATAATAGCAAAGTTAATATTCACATAAAATATTCAAAGTTTAAAAAGAATTACTAAGTCGATCAAAAAATGTTATACTTACATATAAATTATGAATGACATTCCGTGACAGGTAGATAATAATCTGTGAGAGTCTCCTCTGTGTTTTATTTTCTTAGAAACAGGTCTAACAGTTTTCCATTTTGCGTTGGACCCACATCCCACCATGAATGAAGCCAGTGTAAATTGCTTTTTATGTTCAACAAGAGCTTAAGTTGAAAATTTTCGAAGTGTGCCTTAAAATGTCTATTATTCAAGTGGTATGCTATCACAAAATGTAACGTAAAACGTAGCATGAGGTCTACAATCCCACTATAGTAAAACGTAAAAAACGTAACATCACGCCTGTAATCCCCGAAGAGGTAGGCAGGAGTGTAGAACACTCCCATGTTTCACCAGATACGTTTACGTCCCACTATGGAATAGGTGGTGAGCCTATTGCCATGCATCGGGTACATATCCAGAGTCCGAGCCACTACTAGAAAATCTAGATTAGAAAATCTAAATTAGAAATTTTTTTGTAGTGCCCGACCCGGTAATCGAACCCAGGACTTCCCGATCGGCAGTCGCACTTGCAACCAACACGACCAACGAGGCAGTCCCACTATAGTACACTCCCATATTTTATGAAATATAGTACATTCCCACGTTTTACCAGTTACGTATACGTCCCACTATGGAACAGGTAGTGAGCCCATTGCCGTACTCCGAGTACATATACATACTCCGAGCTACTACTAGAAAATCTAATTTAGATAAATCCAATAATGCCCCACTCGGCATTCGAACCCAGGACGTCGCAATCAGCAGTCCCGTTTGCAACCAACACGACCAACGTGGAAGTCAACAAAATGTACCTATAAATTCAATATTTCTAAATGGTGATGTAAGTATACCTATATGTCACGACACACGTCTAAGGAACATGTTCAGTTTTAAGAAACATGCAAATTTTGCAACATTCTTAACGCCATCAATTACTTAAGCACTTTACTTTAAAACCATTTAACCTTTTGAAATTTCCGAAATGTATATCGTGAGCACGCATCGACGTATTCATGATGGAGAAAGCAAAATGTTGTCAAAATTACCGGTAAACAAAACACGACCTCTGACTCGTACGTGGGAATGCACATTGTGGCGAACCTGATTGAGTTGTGGTGAATTGAACCCAAAACTCCTTAGTAGAACCTTATTGTTCTGAACACAATAGCACTGTAATGTGGAGGTGACAGATTATTTATGAGTTTACAGAATTAGACGTCGGGAATACATTATAGCCTCTGAATAGTGCCTCGCGTGAATAGTTCAAGTAGCATTATTCAAAATACTCACATTTAAAGCTTACGAACTCGCAATATTAAGTGCCTTGTTGAAATGTATAAAGGATTAATAAAATGTCAACTAGAAATCAATCAATTAACTAAATGATACAAATTTACTGTACCACGTCTTACGCAAGTCTGAGATCAAAGTATTTGCTATATAAATGAAGATAAAGAGAGAAGTCCATCTACAAATTACGGCATAATACGTTCGTGAGAACACGGTACTTTAAACACAATAAATCCTATCTCCGCAAACACATCAGCGTTATTGTACGACCTCAAACAAGCGTTACACAAGCCAATTACCGCAGTTAACATCGCAATACTGTGCACCACAAAAACATTAAGAGATTAAGCCGAAAATCTTAGTCTAAAACGAGATGTTAAACGAAATGTTTTAGCGCATTACGCGGCTTGACAAATAACCGCAAATTGAGATTGTGACTCCTTGAAAGGGTTAATAATGGCTTGATGCCGTGGGATTGTGCGGAGACTGGATGTAATTCAGTTAGAAAGCTCGAGTCTTGCACGTAGATTGGATGTATTGTGAGCGTGTTTGGTAAACAAGTATTTCGGATTCGGTGGGAAGGATTAATAATTTACACTCGATTGATATGTCGTCTATACCAAATCAACACAAATTATTTTTTAATGATACTGGTGGAAATATGTAGGTACTTTATATTTGTTTATGCTTTCCACTTAATTTTATCATTGTCCCAAATACTTTCACTGTTATAGCTAAACGATTTTCTTTCCGAGTGTTGTTTATTTATCTTATTTTTTTAGTATTCGTCTTCAACTCGTAATTCCAAGTTATTTCGCTATCGATATTTTTCTCCATCACCGATTCCTAATCTTCGTTTGTATTTTTGTATCCTCGAAAAACATTTTCTTGGGGGTCAGCCAAAGGATTAACGTCAAAGATTTTCACATCTCCTTTTATGCACCAAATGATATTCTATAGAACAAACATGGGGCAGACCGCGACCCCTGCAAAAATAATATGTGTCTGACATCTAAATTATTCACAAAGGTGTAGTGGCTTTGCCGAGGCGACCTTATGAATTATATATACAACATTCGATATTATTCAATGCGAGTTTCACCGTTTTCCTATGGAAATATACGTGTCCAGACAATTTCGAGTTAAAACATAAATAATTTTACATCGCTCTCAATTTGGCTTAGGTAAATGTTTATTATGTGATGTTTGTTCAGTTTTCATCAATAACAGGTTTCATTACAAATTAGTGTTCCAAATTTATGTTCATGTTCGTGTTATGTTTTTTGAATTAGTTAACTAATAAACCGATAGTTCAGGAAAGACAGATGATAGTTTTTTTCTTATCAAACGTCAATTGAATTCATTAAAATTAACACCAAAAGAGTATATTTGTGGTACAATGTCGACAGTTCCGACGAGACAGTGGTTTATGTAACAATAAGTGACTGTACTCCCTTGAGGTGTTTTAGGCTATTCCAGTTTCATCCTATTTAGTTCTCTTGAGTGTCTTCCAACTACGAACATTTGGATAAGGTTCCGATATGCGATACGATTGTATTAGAAACAAGTATTTTAAAGAAATGTATATGTATACCTAGATTTGTAATTCCATAAGATTTTTTTATAGCTTCTTCAATTAGATAGAAACGAAAAACACAAAAGTGAAAGTTTTATGAACAGTGTTATTAACAATATTCCCATTTGAAAAACTTTAGATTCAACGCATTATTTTTCAACAGAAAATATCGTTATATTACGAAGAACTTAAAATATCACGTCAATTTAATCACACAACACTTCCTCACTTCACGTTCCGAGGGATCTTCTCCTGAAATGCCCCTGAGATTTGACAATAATTCTCGATAGCGCCATTCTACCGCTCTCAATGAATACTGAATTGGGGCTCCGTGCATCTCAGACAACCTATTCCAATTTAGATTATTGCTCAGACGGCAATGGATGTAATATAACAACAAAGCTACAATTATTTCATTAACAAATGTGAGTTTCTACCTTTAACTAATGTCAGCCTGCATCTATCATCGGAAAGAAATGAAATCAAAGCACAATAATGAACAATAAAATCTCACTGTATACTTTATTCATTGACCTTTCAAAATTAACACAGATAAGGCTACAAAGGGCCGATTTGTAAAGGGGCACCTTTCAATGATTCGCCACTCTTTAATCTTCCATCGAAACAAAACTTGGGATCGTAACAGGATTGTCTGCCATTCATTTACTTAGCAAATTATTCTTTGTCGAACGGAAGAGAAGGCTTTGAATCCATTAATTCTCTGATGGGGTCACAAAGAGGTGGTACGAATTAAAATAATGTATTCTCCTACTTCAATGGGATCCCTCCGTCCGGTGCCGCTGTTATTACAAGAATAATGTATTTAAATCAAAGTCCGCTTTCAGATGAAGATGTCTCGTTTTGTAAGCCGAATAAGTGATCACGTACGTTGGCATTAGGATGTGTTTTATGTGCAAATTATAGGCTACCATTTTTAAGCGAGCTCGAGTTTCAGCGACTGCCAACGACGCGAACAATTTGGCTTCGTTAGAAAAGTTTTAATATGAATTCTCCATTGTACGGTCACATCATATTTTGTTGCTCATTATTGTAACCATGCTACAGATTGTATTGTACATATATTCTGTTTATTAATTCCAAATCCCGGCAAACAAACGTATGCACAAACGGAAAATTAATCCGCACTATCAAAGGGGTTTGGAAAACCCTCTGTTACCAGATAATTTAGACTATGATCACCCCAACGCCGAATATTTCCGAACAAACATTTCGATGTATTTATTCTGGTGTTTATTTTGAAGCGTAATATGTCGTGTTCCACTTTGATGTCGTGAAATCGCTTCTGTTCTTTGTCAGCGGCTCAAGGATTTATATCTATAAAGTTTGTCATTTAATTCTGTGTTTTACGGTATTCTATTTTGGTGTTAGTTTCCTTTGTAATTTGATAGAGGGTTACTGCTGTATCGTCCTCATTGCGGCCGTATGGAATTATTGCATATGGTTGGTTGGAGTTTGTTTGGCAGTATGAATGGTTCATTATACGTTGGAATACTTTGAGCGGGGCGCAGATAATATTTGCGATGTATACCATTGTTTACGATTTGGACAATTGTTTGTGTTGCTCTGTCAAAGGATGTGCACTTATTTATTTTATGAGTTGTCACTGGGGTAGAGGGGATGGATATTTAAGCAATGACATTCTGTTTATCTATCTCTCTTTGTTCACATACTCGTGTTATGTGTATCGAATTATAAATAACATGAATGTACAATATATTTTTTAAAATAAATAAACAAGTTAATTCATAAACATAGTTACTTGTTAAACCTTCTCAAAAGAGATGTAATAAAATGAAAGTTTAATATAGTGAAGTAATTCTGTATTTTATTTTAATGAATGAGTAAATTATTACAGCATTAAACAAAATAGGACAAACTCAATCGCGGGAGCGCAGTGTAAAGCTTTTCGAGTGAAAAAAAGGCATTTAGAAATTTCTGAACAAAACTCAGGCTTTCAATTTTAAAGTTACGCTTACATTTTGAGTTACCTTGACTTACATTACACTATATAATATTACGTTTCCTCAGGACGGAGGTAAATCTACAAGTGCTGCTCGGAACAAAATTCCTCAATCGAAAACCTTCCTTTACGGGCAACTATGCGGAAATGTAGAGGCATCTTGACTCGAATACAAGTACTTACTAGTATTTTCATGCTCAACTATGAACCAGCCATTTTATTTCCACTGTTTCGTTTCAAAGAGTTTCGTGTAAGCTCACCGTTTGTTTCATAATGCTAATATAATATTTTTAATTGAAAGTTGTTTATTTTGTAAGGCTTTAATTGCGATTCAATTTACAAGTATGTCGCTTACGCTACTATTGTCATTGCAATTTATGAGTGTTTTGAGATTAAAACAGTTCATTCTGGCGCAGTACTATTCTGCTATTTTCGATATTTATTATGACGACACCATGTGTTGAAATTTTACTTTTTCAAAATTTTTTTTTAATCTCCGCATAATGGTGGCAAATTTCACCAGCTTTTAAACGTGTCCATTTCTGCATGTTTTGGTGGTGCTTTGTCAATACAAGATAGACAATTAAGGCGTATACACATAAAACTAAGACGATGATTATCCTAAACAAGAGAAGCTGATGAGTTGGCTATTGTATTCGCATCCTTAGGTCAGTGCTAGCGCTACCAACTTCTGTCATCCAAATTCCTGGATAAATGAAAACAGGGAAAATATAGGTTAATAATGAAGGAGTGTAGAACATTCCCACGTTTCACCAGTTACGTTTACGTCGCACTATAGAATAGGTGGTGAGCCTATTGCCATACATCGGGCACATACATAGGTTAATCATTATTGTTTATTATATACCCATTACATGTTTTTTAATTTCTATGAACTATATATATGAAAGTATAAACTTAGTGACGTACCTATGACTTGACTTACCTGCTTTAATGAAATTCATAAGTAATTTGAACTTTATTTTCCGTACTGTCGGAATAAATAGATAAATAAATGTTAATATAATGCAACTTTAAGACGTTTCGTTAGTAGCAAAATTTTGTTTGGTATATGTTTATAATGCATGAACAGAATCAAGCAGCTATTACGTGTCAATTCGTAAAATTGTATCTAAAGTTCAGAAAATTGGGAATGTCCTTCATGGACATAGTAGTCTGGTTACCCCAGTCAGAGCGAATGAATTGCGCGAAACGAACTAAGGATGCGCCTAATGTAGACTACTGTTCCACTAAATCACCTCTCCGCTAGGTTCTTGTGCAACCCTATAATTTGTTTTCGGATCCGCATCCGGTGAAGAACAATGTTGGGGTCCCCCAACATTTTTCACATTTTGTACATTACTATTTAAGCTATTAAACGGTTGATCATTCAAATATTTTTCGACTTGTATGAAACCTGGTATGATTTGAAAATAAGGTGTAAGTCTGTAGTAATAAGTAAATTCGTGTAATAAAATATATAAAAATACAACATCACGCCTATAATCTCCGAAGAGGTAAACACAGGACTCTAGTACCTACGCTACAACGTTTTATCAGTTAAGTTTACGTCCCACTAGGGAGTAGGTATTTAGCCTATTTTCCGGGCATAAATCCAGACTCCAAGCCAGTACTAGAAATTTCTATTCGAAAAACTAAGAAAACTCCAATATTGTACCCTGCCTGAATTCAAACGCAGGATCTCTCGATCCGCAGTTCCACTTGCAGCCACCGGACCAACGAGCCAGTGATTGAATTTAAAAGATATGCTTTATTTATGCCGTATAATAATAATTAACTGCCTCGTTGGTCGTGTTGATTGCAAGTGCGACTGCCGATTTGGAAGTCCTGGGTTCAATTCGCGGGTCGGGTACTACTAAATTTTTCTAACCTAGTTTTTCTAGTACTGGCCCGAAGTCTGGATATGTGCCCTATGTATGGCAATACACTCACCGTCTATTCCATATTGGGACGTTAACGTAACTGGTGAAACGTGGGAATTTTCTACATTCATCTGCCTACCTCTTCGGGGATTACAGGCGTGATGTTACGTTTGTAATAATAATTTTGTATCTAGTACTATTGTATTCATTATAATAAGCTCCACGGTGTGATCACGCGAAGTCCGTGGTGCGTAAAGGTAAATGGAGATTTTACTTGATAAAAGGCGACTGTAGGTGTACGTATTAGTAAACTCGACGTTTGTATGCAGTAATAGTAGTCTTTCAGACATAATGCCGTTACAAGGAAACCTTCGTGATTGGCGCATTGTTCGCGCCGCATTAACTGCATTGTTTGCGAAATAATCATAACGACGGCTTATTACCCTCCTGGGCGGGCGGCGTCGCGCTAACTAAACATGGAGGTGGCTCCCCCAAAACATCGTTCAAAAAATCACCGATGACTGGTCACAGTAATTTACATTCGGTCATAAAAACCTGGATATTTTTTGGTAAAGTTTAATTACTTTAGCAAACTTTGCAGTTTTATAAAAATTGAACATGTTTTGTGATATCTAATATAAGCGTAATACAATATTGTACCTATATAGGTACAATATTTTATTACGTTATGATGGCTTAAACGCAAATACAAAACCATCATAGTAGCTAGTGATGTTAAGAGTGACGAGTTAATTTAAACAAGAAGATTACGTACTAGTAAGACTAGTACCTACGTGTTAAAAAAAGTATGTTTCCATATAATGGCGCCGTCTGCCCACTTGGCTCGCTTTGTCGCTTTCCCGATGGGTAATTTTCCCTATTGTCAGTAGCAAGAAAATCTTCGTACATGGGCATTGGTTTTCTAGATATGTCTATATAGTAAGTCCGTTTAAATATTTATTAAAATAATTTCAGGTTTCAATGCATATTTTTATAATTTTCGTTTAAAGCAATAAATATTGCTTTTTACCACATCTCGTCTCCATGGTAACGTATTTTTATGATGCAGCTATTTCCGGTACAAAATCATCAAAATTTTAATTACAACAAAATGCATCCGTAAAATGACCTATATTCCCTATCCGTAGGCGCGTCTGACTGACGTTTCCGGAGATCCAAGGGCTGACACATATTCTGGGCGAGCGTTATGTTTTCCGAGGAAACGTTGCCATAGTTCTAAGAATTTTATCCCTGGCGAGACAGCAATCGTCACCTGGCTCAGGTTGATGCATTGTTACTTACTATGCAGTTCTTAATGATATTTTGCTTTTTATATATGCGAAAGTAGACAGAACTGGGTTCAAAGGAGATAGCAGGATTAGGACGCTTACATTACTCAGTATTATCTTGTTGATAATAGCACTAGCAATGTTACTTTCCGGTCTAAAGCATATGATCACCAGACTGCCTAATCACGGGTCGGAATTAACCGAAGTGTTCAATTCGTTTTTATTTGAGATAATGCAAATATCTTCAATTTCTTTTAAATTTAAAAGTAAATAAGAGATAGATAACTGTGGGTATTTTATTAGCAGGTAATGCATTTACTTATACAAATGATGTGTCTGGACATATGGTCACCAAGGAGTGAGCGCCTAACATCATTTAGGTCTTGCACTTGTTGTAAAAACGCTCTTGGTATGGGTACATTAGGCAATATTACATATATACAAAAAATACGATCTACAAAACCATCAGCGAAGCCATATCCAGTTCCGCCAATATCATTGACTCGACACCAAGTTCCGCTACAGTATGTTCCGATATGTGTTTATAAGGGGTGCCTTCTTATAATTCTCTGTCGATAATTTAATCCCCCTCCTGTCCTCAATGCCTGCCAATTGTATAAACGTTGCGCTGTTTTGACATGTCGTTTTCTATTTTTCCCTCCGATTCTAGCAATTTATTAGATTCATAACGACTTTCGTAACAAAATGTCTCGGAATTGCATATTGTGCAGACGAATAA
>DWDU01004196.1:0-10951 GCA_018245575.1 Jemadia suekentonmiller | reverse complement strand
GAGCAATAACCGACCAGCCTACACACGACACAGAGCGGCGTTCCCAAAAGTGTTATCTGTTAAAACCAAAGATTATCACTATATTTCAAAGGTTTTGTATACTGTCTTAAGTATTAACAGTAGTTCGGGTATATTATATTGGAACAGTATTGATAACCATTGATATCATAAAATATCATCGGTATGATTGGACTTCATACATTTTATATACAACGTTGAAAATGAAAACATTTTTTTTTCGTTTATATGTACATTGTAAAGAAATGCAAAATTTAGTACGCAATGTCAATATTGACACTATATAAACTTTGGGACTCGCTGGATCGTGTGCATACTCTCTATTTTAAAATGTACGCGCGAATTGGGTGAAATATCGCCTCTCCCCGGTCCGACCGTGAAGTCATATATCGTAGTCATCGGCGAGAATTGAACGATCTCGACAAGACGCCGACAGATAACTTATTCACATAGGGGTTATTTCAATGACAGCATCATATATGTCGGAATTGTTATATCGAACGAATGCATTGTCCTTAGCGCGTATATTACAAAAACCAGCAATAGCTAGGTTTAAAATGTACCGTCTTGCTCCGAGGGTCCTTAGCTCAAATCCTAGTACAAAAATCCCAGGGTTTATAATATTATATGTACCTATTTTATAATTAAATACCACTCGTTCACTTTTCATCTAACTATATGTCTTTTTTTTAATTAAATAATATTATACTGTTGCTAACAATCTAGCTGAGCGTATTTAAGAATCAGACAATGGATGTTTGTTCACACTACATTAACACGCCGATGTAACGTCAACGCGTGGGTCACAAGTTATCGCACTCGGGTATGACCCGAGTTATTATAAATGATACAGCAAATGTGGTTGTGACATATATCAAAAGAATCAACTATTGTTTTCTTACATAATAACTGGTAATATTTGATTGTTGTAAATGCTCGACTGAACATCTGACGCAAGCCTCCATTTTACAGCGTCTGCATTGTATTCAAATATATCAAATGTTTTATACATCACGCTCAATATTCAGTCACTATTCATGCTAATGAATTGTATCAAGGCTTAGTTGGGAAAAACGTAATGGTTTATTTATAAACTCCTTCGAGTTTACCGACTGACAAACAGCGGCATGAACGGTCATGCATCTGGTATATTGCTTTGATATCTAACACATTATTGCATAATTGTACATCGCAATCATGCTATAATTCAGTATCGTTGCAGATGTAAATGACGGTGATTCTATTTCCTTACTATTCTTTATGTTTTTCTCTTAAAGAATCGTCGTTTAAGTATGTATGTACATATATGATTGTATTGTGCAGGGGCTTAATTTAAATATGGGCTTTGGAGATAACCTAGATAGCCTTCAAAATATACTAGTTTTCGCCCTATCCCACAAAGTTCTTCATGAGGTCCTATCAGGATAAACGCCGGCGTAATCAGTCTTATGTGCCAACATAATTTTATATCTTTTTAATGAGTCTGTTTCGTTGGTCGAGCGCTTGCAACATGGAGATGTCCTGGGTTCGTTCCACGTGTGGGATGTTATTGGGTTTTTTAACTAGAAATTGTTAGTAACAAAAACGTATTAGTGTACTACATTCCTCTGCCTACCTCTTCGGGGATTATAGGGGTAATGTTACATTATTTAATGTACTTATAATACTCTAACTTTATTCTGTTAAGTTAAAATAACGTACTTTGTTACTCTCATAGTAAAACCCAAAGGTATAAAAGACCGTTTTGACTGGACAGTAGATCTTCCACACCCAATGCGAGTACGTGGCACACAATAGTACTCAGCTCACGTGCTTACGAATTCTCTTTAAAATATTATCGAAGTTACGTCATACATTCTCTATATGTATCTGTTTCGAATGTTTATTTATATCTTTTTGTATAGGTAAGTGTTGAATAAAGCAATAAAGTCTATTTATATGATACCTTTTTATACATACGTTAAATAATGTAGGAAATAATAAAGATTTAAATCTGAGAGTGTCAGATACAAAGGTTCTAAGATCGTAAAACACATTAAGTAGTAAGTTGTTGACCGAGTTTAGTCGGAATGAAAAGGAACATCCGTTGGGCTTTTGTTGTGTCAATGACCTCCGGATTAGGCTAGTAGTACATAATGTAACCTCAGCCTTTTGACTTGCCATATCATAAATGTCAAGAATACAAAAGTCAAATTTTAAAACTCATAAACTGACACGGCGTGTCAGTCTGGTGACTAATTACAGATTATAATTTGAATCGCAAATTAAACGAGCAGCGAATCAATCAAACATTTAGTAAATCAATTAAACATTGTGCTTCAATTAACAGTGAAATGTACCTACAGCTGATAAAAAATGACGTTTCACTGATTCATTATTTGATTAGATATTAATTAAATGTTCTTTGATAAATTTACAGCTACATACATACTTAAAATATACGAATGTGAATGTTAACTATCATTCTCCTTTTCTGATGTGTTGATAGAAAATATATTAAGGAGTAGCCAACATTTGAATACTAATCGAACATTTCAATACTTTGTAACGTGTAAAAGTTTTGCTTATTGATGTCAAAACTTGGTGTATTTTTTGCGATACATAATTAGAAAGATTACCACATGTAAATTGAAATGACATTAAATATATGTAAAGCTGTCACACAGGCAACCAAGCTTGATATTTATTCAACACATTGTTTACAAACTGTAACGTAATGTACAATTACAACGAATTTACAATTTCATTAATTTTATTATAATATATAGCATTATAATTTCATTTATTGTTCTAATTGTATTTTAATATGACATTGTACTGTAGTACTTACACAACGTAAGTACACTAAGTTGTTCATTTAGTAAAACGCCCTATTAACTGAATTGGATCTACATACAATAAATGAACTATCTGTCTCGTCTTCCGCATTTCACATGCGAGATAACTGACCGGCTATCATTTAATCAAACGCGTATCTACAATCAGCATGCATCGAGAGTATTTAGGCTTGGAAGAAGTTGCTATGTACAATATTTACAATGGAATGTGGTGCGGTGGCAGCGCCACACCCAGCGGCCGCGATGCAGCATCCTTGAGAGGCCACATTCCACCACCTCTATTTACGGTCTAAGCCCTCGATTTCCTAAGCGGTCGTAATAGTTTTACTTTGAATATTATGCTTATATACATAAATATTATATAGTTCTATAATTTAAATGTTAATGAATATTAGCTTTTGTGTCCCATAATGATGAAAGCACTCTAGAGAATATTTAGTTAGCAGAGGCGTACGTGGGTCGCCATCCTTGATACACCACATTCCACTAGAACCTCTATTTACGGTGTAAGCCCTCGATTTCCATTGAGATTCTAAATGTTTGCGCACTAGATTAGCTTCGGACGTAGCGCAAGCGACGCACTAGAATCTCTAAGTTTTGTAAAAAAAGTTTGTTGAATAACCAACATCAAACATTAAATGGCAATGTTTGTTCAAAGTATCCAAACGATTGGCCGTCGCCTTAAATTGAATAACTTCATTGCAAGTTTGATGGCCTGATTAGAATTCAACTCAATACACCTCTAACTACCTACCTAACTCTAGCTACCTTGGTATCCTTGAAAGGCCATTTTCCAATAGTAATGTCTATTTACGGTTGAACGTTTCTATAAACTTCTAAAGCAGCGCGTTGTACCTTCTAAGGACATCCATTTTAGAGACATTTCAGATATTTGGTGAATTAATTAATTATATGATTTCCTCGCTGGTCGCGTTGGTCGCAAACGCGACTGCCGATCAGGAGGTCCTGGGTTCGATT
This sequence comes from Jemadia suekentonmiller, assembly GCA_018245575.1. NCBI lineage: Eukaryota > Metazoa > Arthropoda > Insecta > Lepidoptera > Hesperiidae > Jemadia > Jemadia suekentonmiller. The sequence goes on along the minus strand of DWDU01004196.1, from coordinate 7,118 downwards.
CCCGGGCCGGGAAATATAGATTTTTTCTAATTTAGATTTTCTAGTAGTAGCTTTGTCTGAATTTGTGCCCGGTGCATGGCAATAGGTTCACCACCTATTCCATAATGGGACGGAAACGTAACTGGTGAAACGTGGGAGTGTACTACACTCCTCTGCCTACCTTTGGAGATACAAGCGTGATGTTACGTAATTAGTTACGTAATTAGTTATAATATTGTGCGGGTATTTAATACAAATACCTTAGTGATTTAAATTCTTGTTAACAATACGTTTATTAACTTTGAAAGTGGTACATGCTACCTGCTCTGATCGTCTATTCTTTACCTTAGATACTTGATAGATAAGTCATAGCTTTTTTTTTACTTTCAAACTTAAATTTCACGTTATGATCATTATTCGTATAGATGTATCTTTAAAATTAACAACGCAATTGAACAACAGTAATGTAAGGCCGAGATCGACAGAGATTAAGAAAAAGATTTTTCATAACAAAATAAGAAAAAATATTATTCTTTTTTCTATCCTATCTTATTTCCTATTTTAATGAACGTATAAAGAAAAGCTTTGAGTGTTATATTTCTCAATTAATATAAGTACATGATAATTTGCAAAGATCACGCGGGACATTACATTAACTAACCATCCTTCACATCGACATTCCAGTGTTAATGCGTATTTGCAAGTCCTCATTTTGCCTTGCGATTCTAAAGTCAATGTTGATCTTTCGAACAGGTTTTATGTATGTCTACTAATAGATTTATTGATGTCCCTATTTGAATATTTGTTGTTTACATGACTGAATAGGTACAAGGTGTGTTACGAGATTTGAATTAAACCGGTTATCTTGGATCTAAGATCAATGATAGCTAATGAATATCATTGTTAGAAATATTTTTGTTAATGGAACCAACAGTATAGTCGCATACATTTTAACTCAAACGTTTTCGAATAGCATTAAATAATTTTTTACTATCTGAATCTTTAAAAGTTGTTACAATAACATATTTATTTTCCGTTCCACTACATACACTTACTATAATTGACACATCAGATCTTTTAATGGATTTTATTGACAATTTATAGGAAGACAATATAAGTGCGGGCTTTTTATAGTTCACTTGTATATTTTTGAATTCAATATAAACGAATTAAAACACACAGAAACGCATTTATTTTTGTTTATCTATATAATTATTTTTTTTTGTTCCAGAATATCCTGGACAAGTTCAATCCAGGTGCTCGGCAAATGATAACGGCTGGAAAAGCGTACTTGAAAGCTTTACATGGTAAGAATTCTGATTTTTTTATTCATATTTTTTTTAGGTTTAGTCTATCTAAGTAATTCGGTATATCGTAGAATTCTAGATTATGCAATGATTTGAAAAGTGAATATGTTCATAATATTAAACATATTATCATATTTATGACTTAAAATAAGATGATTGCATTGACTGCATTATAACCTTATAACTGCAGTGAAATAAGTGTAATTATTAAACTAAACAGAGCTATATAAAACTAAAGTGGAATAAGGTTATCGTCAGTTTTAATGAATAACTAGTAGTTCTGACGGTCATGTACATATTACTAGAATCTTACAATACGCGTTTCCAATGAAACATGAACAATTAATGTATATATACAGCTAGCCAAACTGCAACTATATGCAGAACCTTAGCGCTTGTTGGCTCCGGAACTGGGGCGCAGTTAGTGCCAAATAGTCTATGTTGGCTTATCTACTGTGTTGTACGCCACCAGCCATAAACATGAGCATTGTGTTTCTGCACTGTGTACAATACTTACTTGAGATTTTAATTTGACGCCTTTATTGCGGCGTTCCTTTATTTTCAAATGTTTCCCCATGTGACATTCGTTTGAAAAGATCTTTTGCCATGTGACATTCATTTGAAAAGATGCTTTGCCATGTGACATTCGTTTAGAAAGATGTTTTGCCGTGTGACATTCATTTGGAAAGATGTTTTGCCATTGGACTACAATGTGTAAAGGCGTCCTTAACAACAATACGTCATTGTCTTTGCGGATATCGTATAGATCTAGTTTAGAAAACAATATTGAACGTTGAACAATGGTCAACGCCGGTTCACTGTACAAACATCGTGATTTGAATTCCAGTTTAGACATCAAATTCTTGATTGCATTTTGTTTCAAGATAAAAAATTAGAACATGTGATTATTATTGTACTGAACTAGGATATTTCTATGAATGTATGCCTATTATTTGCGGATTTAGTAAACATTTTCTATGCACTCAAATAATATAACCTACCAGGTTGCAATCAAATACTATGAAATAGAACAATGAATATTTAATGTATGCTAAGGAAAGATTAGAAATTTAATTACGACGGAGTATCTCAACAATTACCAACATAAATATAAATAGGTTTTGATTGTAAATTTCGTGGTATGTAGATAAATTTTATAACCGTGAAAATGTTTTTTTTTTGCATAGATGTAATTTATATTTAAAGGACTAACACAGGATTAATTTAACTTAGAGAAACCTTCATTTTCTGTCCTTGTTTTTCAATATGCTTTGTTAAATTTAAATTTTATTGACAGCCAAAGAGCACATACATTTTATATACGTGGTATCAGTCAAAGAATAAATTTCAAGCTGAAATCATAAAACCTATAAAATTGTTATCATATATGTATGAGATAAATTTCTTATAGGCGCGGCTGCAGCGTCTCGACTCTACGTGGACGCGGTGGGCAAGCTGGGCCGACAGGCTCAACAAGGCACTTGGGGAGGATGTGCCGATATAGGTGAGTTTCATAATATTTTATAATATCATACAACTTAGTTTTCGCAAACTGAAAACTCTTTACAAAAGTCCTACTTTACCTACATTCTCTATTTTTTGTTTAACATGCGCTACTATAATTAAAGTAAATCAAAGTGGTAACTGTGAGCTATCGTAAAAGACCCGGTAGATAATAGTATTTCATATTTTTGTAAAAAGCTAGATGATATTTTTGGAATCTCCGCCTATAACGATGTTCAATACAAAGATACCACTGATGATACCTTAATGACGATAGCATTACTTCGCAACAAATCAAGAAACCATATTCTAAATATAAAATGTTATGTTTTGTAATGAAGAGTCCAAAACAAAATGTTTATAGTACTGTCAGCTTCTAAACAACTCCAGACATTCGAAATTCTCGAACTTGTGTCTTTGCGCTCGTGTCGCAAGAGGCGTTGAAACCAATCGCTTGATGAAAGGGCATTGCACAGGCACGCCTGGCTAGTCACTTCATTGCTACATTCAATAGAGAAACTGTGTTGCCGATACCTCTCGCTGGTATATTTAAATGTAACCTGTGCGATATGATGATAATTTAAGCGCAGATTCTATTTCACAAGAGTGAAAAAACCTAATTAAGGTATTATAACTGGATGCCTATAAATTGCGTAAACGTTTGTAGTTTAATTATAGAGTATTATTATTAGAAGTGGCTTTGAGATCTTTTACAAAAAAAAATTCTTCAAATATAAGACAAATAATGACAACTCGGAGCTTTCACATTTTGATTCGTTTCCTACTAGCTCCTAACTCGATCAAGCGGTAATGGAACAGCGTGGTGAAGTATGTATCATTCCGGCTCACTATGGGAAAGAGATTCGTGTTACGTTTTATACATGACCTGTGTATACTGTTTATGACGCACCATGTTTATGCCTATTCATCGAGCTATTCCAAAGCAGATGAAAGCTGATGAAAAAAATCTGACAGCCATACACTTTTTAATTATCTAATTGCTTCTTACAAAGCCTTAAGACTGTTTTGATATTATAATAACTGAGGTTTCATTTATATTTATACTTAGCGTAGTTTCGCAGTTTAAAAATACAAACATTTCTATAAGTTCTTGTAGCACGTGTAATTTAAAAATAAATTAAAGCAAACAATTATAACGAAATTTCTTATAATATTATGTAATATTAATGTAATAAATTTATTTTCAGGGACTGCCCTCATGAAAGTTGTGGAAGTGTATCGAGAAATTCAAGATCAACAAATGAATATTGTAAGACAACTATAATACTAATATCGACAGCAGAGATTTTGAAATCTAAGCTGTAATAAGACCCATACGACTTCACACTTTAATATCAAAAGGCGAATTATTCTTAACTTTATTATTATTGAGACTGCGTAATTATATATTTCGAGCAAAATATAATTACAAATAAATCTGTTATGGTTTTCTGGTTTTACTTTTAAAGTCATGAAAAAAAATCATTATTCTTGTCCACATTCTATATATACATACATACTTACTACATACATATATCTTATACCATGCAATTTTATTTGTTTCCGTTACGTTATCGCGGCTTTTTGGCGGGAGACACCCACTACAAACTGCGGTAACCATAGCTGGAACGGTTGATGTTCGAATTTCAAATTTATAGCTGAAATATCCTTACCCTCATATTATTTATTTGTTTTACATTCCATTCGAACAAAACATTCAAAAATCCAGATTCATAACATTTGAATATATCATTATTCTTCACACAGCTAAAGGCGTTCTACGTAGATCTGCTGGTGCCTTTGGAAACGAATCTGGAGAAAGATACGAAAGTTGTGCAGGTTAGTAGTAAAATATAAGCTTTTATTTACAAGTTACGTTTATATAAACTATTATAATACTCTTAGTATACTCCGCTCTTAAACTGTAGCCCTTATCATAAGTTGGACAGTGTATATGCACCTTTCACGATGTTTTATACAATGTACTGGGTATAAATTTTTAATTGATATACAGATCGTTTGGATTTTATGTAATAGTACTCGTATGGTTCGCCTCTCGTATTACAATGGTTTGTTTATTAGACGGAGAAGCAACATTCCTAAGTTCAAATAACTTAAGCATCTCTTTTATCGAGATAAGAATTCCTATTAAAAAAGTTTTCCTGGAATTGGATGGTCTATATTCATATATCTATAGGTACACCTCTCGGAGTCCAGTTCACCTTTTTAATTTCCACTGTGGGAATCGTAATATAAACTTTCACACTTTGTCCAAATAACGAGTATTGCATTCTAAGTAAGTTTAGATAAGAAGACAATTTTTCAACCGGGCGCTCCTGATTTTCACCTGGAAGCGAACGAGAAGAATTTCATTAACACAGATCCCCAAACTGTAGTTTACGCGGAAATTGCGTTTTTTGTTCTTTATTAAATAAATAAGTGTCTGTCAACGACAATAAACATCTTGCTTATGTGGAACATAAATTTATTGTAACAGATACAAGTGAAAATGAGTTAGCCATCCAATTCTAAAAATCAATGTGGCAACGAAACATTATGGATATAATTATCACAATAACACACACGCCATAACGGACACGCCATAACGCACAATTAATCGTTTAAATTATTCTGTTCTATTCAATTAGATTCTATTCTATTAGATTCTATTCTATTAGTTTAAGTTATTCTATTCGATTAGAAAGATTCCTTAGTTTAATGTCAAAAGTTCAAACACTAACGCTGCGCGTGATTTGTAGTCGGAGCAAAAAAGGTTTTTGCAACAACACAAGCTGCGTTCGGAGAGCTACAGCAAGGCAGCAGCCACAATAAAAAAGCAACGAAAGAAGAAAACAAACGCCACTAAAGTCGGCTCGGCGATGGACAAAGAGATGAAGGTAATGAGCTATTCAATTACGTAAAGTTTTCCAAAATTAATTTGAATGTTGCTAAAAAACAGAATGATCCACGTTTTCGTGGGTTTCATGATTTTTGTACTTTGAATAATTATGAAAATTGACGCAGTTTTAAGAATTACTCAATGCGTACAAAATAATAGTAAATCGTTACCATGATATTTTAATGTTTACAAAGAAATTAAAGCGTGCTGTGATTACGAATGAAATTTAAAAGACTTTTTTTTCGAACAGCCTGTTATAAATATTTCGATGTAAAAAAATTTAAATATACCAAAATGATTTACTTAGACTTACTGCTATAGTCAAGATTTCATGTGTACATATCACGTAGTAAATAATGTCCTTGATATGTTCGCAGCATAATATAATTTTGGCGATGTTTCAATATTAATAACGACTGTGATTGCTAGTCATTGAGGATACTACGCATGCAGACACATATTTTATTACTTGATAATCAGATCAACTTTATTACGACTTTTATTCCCTCTGTTTTTCAGAGCATGCAAATTTTGGAGGAAGAAAAAACAAAATTAGATGCCTTTTGTGAACAAAGCTTGAAAAATGTAAGTACATAACATTTTCAACACTGTACACGATGTACACATTTATTTAATTTAAAGAAAATCAAGATCGTTGTTAATTGATGTTTACACTGCGTGAACGCTTGTACGTTGAACAAATTTTTGTTCCAAATAATTAACGTTACAACTTTCACACTTCAACTTTCAAAGATTATTACACTGTACATGCCAATTAACATCTAGGCAACTAACGGGAACTGAATGGTTGAATAAGATTAGTGTGAGGGAACATCGAAATGCATTCATATGTACATTTTTGTCTATTTGTAGGCCATGACTCAAGAACGGCGTCGCTATGGTTTTGTGCTGGAGCGACAATGCTCCCTTGCGAAACACTGGCTCGCGTACCACACGGCCGGCGCGGCCACTTACAACGCAGGCCTCGACGAGTGGTTGGAAGTGTCTCGCACTAGAGAGTACCTGCCGCCTAATGTCGAAGCCATGTTCGTGAGCAGAATGAGGGTAAGCTTAAACGACTGGGTCAAGGGAAATTTTATTATAAGAATTTACGTTTCGCGGTCACCTAAAGAAAATAAATTTGCATCATAAATATTCATATATTTACGCTTCGGATCACAAAAAGCCTCAGTGGAAGAAGCTATTATAAATAATTATTATAACCTCAACTGCACCATTTTGGGATAACGATGTTGATTAAATAAAATTTACAAAATTCGATCGTGGTGTTTTACAGGTTTTAAACCAGAAAAAGTGAATGTCTTGGATAAAGAGGAAAACAATTTTTTAATCAATGTCTACGTTATTGTAATCATTCAATAATTCAACAATGGTATTAAATTAAAATAAATTAAGGCATTACTTTGGTG
>DWDU01004195.1:0-10951 GCA_018245575.1 Jemadia suekentonmiller | reverse complement strand
CTAATGATATATTACGCAACATTATTATTAAAATGGATTGATTTATTCTTTAATCTTGAATTATTATATATATATATTTGAATGTGCTTGGCACATATATAATTTGTTTCAGAGGTTGAAATAATACATAGCAGTTGATTTGACTTTTTTTTTATTTAAGCCGGCAAAAAAGTCATGTGACAATGACATAGACAATGAATAGTATTCATTGTCTATGAAAAACAAACGAGAGTTTTCTACCTAGAATATAAAAACCTTAGAAGGTAACTCATACCAAATTAAAAAAAAATATCGAAGCTTAAGGAACGTACGAAATACGAACGAACAAACGTACGAAAAAAAAATTAATGTAATGCAAAATATATATTTTCATATTTAAAGTATCTATTGATATGTAAATTACAATCAAATCGCAATAATCCAACGCTTAAATACATCCGTCATGGCCATACGTTATCCGTTGCACGTCCACAATGAATACCTACGCCGCTAATGAGCCAGTATCAGGCAATAGACAACAATTAAACACCACTAGCCACCATATTGGGCGCAACTCTATGGTCTTGCATACAAAGCGCGGCAATACAGCCATAGCCAATATAGAAGTAGGCATAGAGTTCGGATTTGTTTTTTTATAAAATAATTTTCAATTAGCAACAAGGATTTGGCGGGAAATTGTTGGAGTTTTATATAGCTTGTATTACTGTATTTTATTCACTAACATGTTTGCTTATGGCCAGTGGAGTAGGAAATTGATACTGTGTTGTAAATTATACCTTCAGGTTTTTCCGTTGCGTCCGTGTTTTAGTAAAACTGGTTACAAATATTTTCACACACAAACTTATTAAGTCATATCGGCACCTGTCAGGGATCTTATTCATGGCTGTTCTTACATCTAAATTTATTCCAACACAGAATAGGAATTACTGCTATTATATTTAATTGATTATGTATTAAATTATACAATACATTATTTTTTAAATATGCTAAACCTTTGGTAAATTTGTTAATTAAATCATTTTACTCCTCAAGGAAGTACCAGTGTATTTGAACATTGATTAATGTACTCAACACCATAATGAACGTATTGTAAAAGCCTTAATATTGGTAACAACTGTATTATTTTCCTTTAAAACGTTCCTTAAATCAATTCAAATGTAAGCGTTTTACTTAAAACTAAATTAAAAGAATCGAGAGATGTCACCTTCTATCTAGTTCCGTAAAAACAAACGACAAAACAACGACCGAATTAAATCACTAATTAAAATATTCAAATGTGTAACCGTAAATACGCAATAAATAATGTATTTTGTGATATTATTATAAGGATGTGTTGTATCTAATACCATGGGAACGGCAGAACTGAACTTTAGTATGCGGGCGCTGGCTTGGCGCCGGCGCCATCTTTAACTTCGGTCACACTACGTGGTTATATATTGTTTATAAAATACTGCGCACCGCCTCAATAAAGGTTTATTGTTAACGTCAGTGGCTCTTGGAGGTATGGAAGCTTTCAAATTATATTACATATTTATATCTTAATTTCAATGTTTTTTTCTAAATAATCGGCATTAATGATTGTGTCTAAAGGGTAATGTTCACTGAAGTTAACTAACGTAGGGTAATAAGCGTGACGGAATCGAGATATAACGAAAAAACATCACGCCTATAATCCCCGAAGAGATAGACAGAGAAGTATAGTACACTCGCAGGAATCGACATATTTATAATTATTTATTTATTCTTATCTAATATAATTACAAAAAACAAACAGTATTAATTACAGATAGAATGAAAAATGTTAGCTAAGCCACCTTAATTAGATGGCGACATTAACAAAATCTCAAGCGTACATTTAAAAATGCCATTTATCAGTAAATAGGTCAGAGTCAAAAATAAACCTTTTCATATTAAACGAAATAAGCAACGAGACCGTAGGGCGACGAGGCTATAAGGCGACGAGGCTATAAGGCGACGAGCCTTTCGAACTTTGAGATAAAATTCGACCCGTGTGATCCGTCCCTCGTTGCTATCTATAGCCGCATGGAACAGGTTTGCGCCCATATGGTCGAACGTCTCTGATTGTTGTTTATTAATATCTTACTTCTAGAACGAGTGATTGTCCGCATTCCTGTCTACATACAAGTTTTGTTTCTACCTCAGCGTCGAGCATGTGTCGAATGCTATGGAGTGTTCGAAATGCGCGGGAAAATTTACGTCTCACTCTGTAATAGGGATGTTCTGTGCAGAGTGCGTGCCCCATCATCATCATCATCATCATCACCAAACATTGCTGGACACGAATATGCGTCAGAATAAAACTGGTTAATGCCATAATCTGACTTTAATAATTTATTCAATTTCGTAACACCAATTTTTGAAGTATTTACCCGTTTACCTTACAAATAATTCATTACGAAACGAAATAGATCGAGTTTTTTAATACCATTACTGAAATGCATTCTCAAAAATATTCTCGTTTCGTTTGTTCATAGATTTATTCGTAGTACAAAAATATTATACATTGTTTTAATTTGTTGTGCACAAATGAAATTATAAGTCTTATTAATACGTGTATGTAAAATAGACACAAATAATAAAAGATAAAACAAAATTGTATAGAACTGCATATCACAGGTACAGACAAAGAATTTTATGCTTGTCTAATCTAAAATAAAGCTCAAACTCCATTAAATACCTCATACTTCTACTTTCAATATAAAATACAAACATCACACCTGTAAGCCCCAAAGAGGTAGGCAGAGTGTAGTGCACTCTCACGTTTTACAAGTTAAGTTTACGTCCCGCTATGAAATTGTGGGCGAGAACTTTCAATATCTTAGTATATAACCCTGAAAATGTGTCCAAGTGTGAAAGTTTGTCTACATTATAACTCGAAACCTGCTCTAGACATGCAATTGGACCAAAAAAAAAAACCAAAATTGTCTCTGGCATTGCAAAACTTTTACCGATTAAGAATTGATAAAGTCAAGTGAATTGCATATGTGAATAAAAAAATAATGAACAATAAATAAACAAATTGAATCGGAAGCTCAAAATTTAAGACGTGGCATTCAAATAAAAGTGTATAACCTTAAATTAAATATGAACACATTACAGCCGGAAAGACCTTATAAATATTCCTTTATGGTAGCACCAACTGACTGGCAATAAGGTTTAACACAATCTGTGATATATTGATATTAAAAATAACCCTTATTCAGCCACAATTCAAAGAAATTTGAATATATTTTGTTGCACATGTGTAGATATTCTTACTATTTCTTGTTGTCTATGGTATCTACTAAAAGGTATACATATAATAAATAAAATCACAGTCTAAATCGTAGGTAATATTTACAGTATTTTATCGAAAACCTGCCTAAACCTTCATCTGAAGATGATGAAATGATGTAAGGGCTTAACTCACGTACACGTGTTGTTTCAGGAGTGCCTGAGTTGCGAATCTTTCATTGGTTCTTCTTCACGAGCTTCCGCGCACATCAAAGACGTTGTGGAGAAACAAATTAAAATTTATAGGCAATCGAAATGTTTATAAGTAAATATTATTAACGGTTAATAGAAAAGACATTTTTAAATACATTGCAACATTTACAACTTATATTCCAATACAATTTAATAAGAATATGTTACATGACATAATTATAATTCTTATAACTTGTACCCTCGGCTATATAGCGACATTCCCATACACATTCTCAAAAAAAGTTGTCTCCTATATTAGTAGAGTCAAATCTATGTAACATGGGATCGAAAGTGTTATAAATAAAGTTATAACCGAAGTTAACAAAACGTAGAAGGGCTATTAATACTGTTAATAGTATATGTGTTATGATCCAGCTACCGGAATTGGTTTATGGCTCATAATCGACGAGCCGCTACGCCGCGGAGGCGTTCCAATTAGACCTAAGAATATTACACTGTGGAAAAAAACACGCACACGATTATCGACCTTATGTGCGACGGCTAAAATCTAAAATGAATAAAGCTCACCACAGCGCGGATGTCGGTTAGAAATGGTGTGCAAGCGGCACATGAGTTTTTAAGAGTCTGTGCGTTTGTACAGAACTTTATACATAAATGTAACATCAGGCGTGTAAGCCCAGAAAAGGTAGGCAGAGGAGTGCCCGCAGAACTTTAAAAGGTTAAAATAGCGATACCTTCTCCAGCTTGGCTGTTATTTAGTAACTCGATACTGTTGGCGTAATGACGAGTGACGTACTTGACCGAAGCCTACACTTCATTTCATGTCATTAAATTAATGTGAGGGTGCGGTGTAGTCAACTTTTTTTTATACGGATAGCTACTTTCAAATTGTCTATGATCAATATCTGATTACTACATAACATATTAAAAGATGAATCGTAGTGTTTTAATAAACTAGTTGTTTGACTGACCCGTTGGAGCAGTGGCTAGTGGATCTGACTGTTGCACCGGGGGTCGTGGGTTCGAGTCGCACCCAGAATAAATATTTGTATGAGGAGCATAAGTATTTGTTCCGTCTTGGTGCAAAAAAAAATACCTATTCAAGCATATACTCAGACGTATATATGCAGTTTACCAGCCATCTGGTTACCACACCACAAAGTCTCTTGACGCTTACTTTAAGATCAGATGGCCGAGTGTGGAGATGTCCGAAATATTATAATTATTATTAGTTATTCATGTCATCCAGTCCATGTTTCAATATAGTATTATAGTTGGCACGTAAATTTTTATACATACATACAAACATTACATTTATCTTTACAAGAGTTATTTTAAACGCTAATCCAACAAGCTAGGGGAACATTTGACTTCAAACGTTAACCTGTGTACTCTAAGCAATTAGAGATACATGTGAATCTAAAGGTTAAATCATCTGTGCTGGCCTCTAACTCGTATAGATGGACCGTTCCAGCTTCTCACACTAGGTGTATTTGTACGCAGCAACAGTGTAAAGATGCAACGAGGGCGCTATAATATATATTAAAATACTATGCTGTAATATGTACTACAGCAAACTATCGGACGGAAGCTATTCTGTAATATACACCTTTGCGGTCATTTCCGCGCAATTATGTCTCGCTATGTCTGTTCACATATTTTGACGGTAAGAGGTATATACTATAGTTCTATGTGCGATCGCTCCAGCGTTATTACAGAAAATAGAGTGTAATATGTCGTAATATGCATCGCTATATATTACCGTGTGTGACCAATTTAAGGTCCGACTGGGGCCGCCCGCCTACGATCTCGAGAGGTTTTTAATTGCTCGTTTGAACCACGATAAATTCCTAGGCGGTTTTCTGCTTGGAATCATTAAAGTACTGGGAACGTACGTAATAATATGGCAATAAATGTAATTCAACAATAATACGCTTCCCGATAATATATTAACGCTACTGTGTTTTTTCGCTTCGCTCGCATTTAATGATCAAAATTTACTTGGCACACATTTTTCGTACACATACGAAAAGAGTGTGGAGTCTTCTAGAAGAATTTATGTAGCACGCTCAATGTAATGGCATAATCATCGGCAACATTAGCCCTCTTATTTTGCCATTATTTAAGGTTTAAAATCGTATTCGGCCAGGCTCGCCAAGTGCGTGCTAGCAGAATTCAAACGTCTTAGAGAAGGTAAAGGTAAGCAAATTTCGTCACGTTTTCCTTCGTCACGATGAAAAGTAGCTAGCTTTAAAGGTTACTCTTATAGCGTGCGTTTTTGTATTGAAACCTTGAATAATATAGTCTTAAAACCTACCTACCTTTTGTAAAGATACAGGTGTGTGCCAACATAGGTGACGCCGGACTCCCGGGAAAGCTAATTAAATTGATTAAACTATTAAATTGTCATTGAATTTTAATAACATCAACCTAACCTAAGGGTTTGTGCGACATAAGCATCATAATACTTAGGTCACACCAACCTTAGCAGTCGTATAATCGTGAAGTAATAATATGTTTTTAAATAGTTCACGAGCTCAATGAATATTTGAAAATTGTTAAAGATTAACGACTGTATTGAAATTCGACGCCGCGTGATATATCATGTTGCGTCCACAATAAAACACCTTGGGGTCCGCTCATTAAGCCTCTTCACGTGGACCTGTTGAAACAAGGGGTTCAGATGCGCGTCCGACAGGGACTGGGAAGCGAGCATTTGTGAAAAATACGATAGAAAAATAACCATTTGTTTTTTTTACATAGGATATATTTTTCGTGAACATTTTATTTAAAATAAATCACAGATTCGTAATAAGCATGATACGAAATTAAAATAATTATGACATGAAAATAATAGATACCTGTATCTCTACGGGTCCTTTACGGGGTAGGTATAATAATTAACATGTCTTTGGTAAATTGCATATTGCAACTGTTTGTTTAGGGTTTTGCGGCAGTAGCTTCTCCAACAAAATAGTTTATATTAGAGTAAAACTTTCATATTTCTTGTTTATTAATTATTACTGGCTGGCTATTTAAATGCTACAAAAAATATTGATGTTTATTCAAACCCGTGACATTACAGCCATTATATCGGAATCCTTTAACTTGTTCCATGTTCCTCTCTCCCGATCAAACAAGTTCCGGAGAGTCAAAGAGACCGCGCATGGACCTCTCAAAAGGTTGAATGGGTGTCGATCTCGCCACCAGATAACGCCACGTTTAGATATGAATCTGGCGCCAAATTTCACAGAAACGAAGGCGCCGTAGAAAAAACTACAAAACCTATTCGAACGAGATCAACTTTTTTTATATTTGGATAAAGGAACGATCGGTGTTTTATTTTAATGCAGCGACCAAGTGTAAAGTGATAGTCGTTGCGTTAACCGACAGTTTAAAAATAATGCTACTCTGTGATTGTTTATTTTTTTATTAGAATTAATTAAATCATCATAAAAAAGGAAAAATACCAGAGATGATGAGAATTATATCATAATTAATTTCTGTATTATTTATAATTTACCATTTCGCTACACTTACAATAACAGAAAATGTCTGACCATCTGAAATGCTAAGAATAATGTTTTTATAAAGTTATTTAACCGATGTATTGTCTGTCCGTTCCAACTGTCTTTAGTTAATATAAATGTTCCTAGATTTTCAGCAAGACTTACTTGTTATAAACCATTTTATACATCTCTTAACATAGTCAAATATGCCAGTAATTCACCTCTAATCTTGTTCTAAAAAATTACAATACTACATATATTCCAATTCACCGACATAGATATTTTTGTCAACTCCCTAGGATTATTTAGGAAAAGAATTTCTCTCGCCTTAGGTTTTTATTTACCTACATTGTTGTACACAGTTATTATATATTCTAAATTATGTATCTATTCCCCCTTTTACTAGATTTAGTGAAATCTCATTTCAAACAATTACTTTATTGTCTGATTATGACTTCATTCATTGTGACAGTCGCGCAAACCTTTAATATAAGTACATTTTTTAGTTTAAGTATAGGTAAAGATTTTTCTTATGCGCTTAGTTTATATGCTTTTTTATAAATAAATAAATAACACGTAGCTACTTTTTTACATCTTCACCATGTGTCAAATGTTACATAACGCGATTAGACCGCCACAGTACATTCAGAACAAAGGCACAGTCTAAACAAATAAGTATAACAATCGAACATACTGTATTCAGAACGACGTAATATACGGAAAGTCGCACACGACCGCAAGCTGTAATTACGGGTGTCCGCTTACGTTACGCTACCGAAAGAAATGAGAAAATGATGACCAGTTGCTGGTCAGTATGGTCGGTTGTAAAAAAAATCGGACCGATGTGCCGCGTGAATTCACACGCACAGCCTCTCGTCCGATCGCCAATGAGTATGCTGCTAAAATATTCACTTAAACATTCTACATACATATTCATATTAATAGATAAAGTAGATTTTCATTTTAAAAGAACGATTGCATCCCATTTGGCCGGCGTAGTGGACTATGGCGTTAACCCTTATCGTTTTAAGGGTATGTGTCCAATATTGAAGTGGTGCAAAAGTAATTTGCAACGACCTGTTATAATTAACATAGAAATAATTAATTATTTGTAATCAAGCGATGAAGAACAATTGTCCTACGTTCAGTTTTATTTTAAAAAAGGATCCATTTTAATGAGGTTAATAATAGGAAGGATAAAATCAGTAAAACCATTAAATGTAGTGCCAGCTGTGTGACGCGTGCCTCTGTAGGCGTCACATTCGCACGCCCGCTTAATGTATGTGAAGTCGTGATGTTACGACTTTCTCCGCAAACATTACCGATGGCGCCAGTCTCGCTGCAATGTTGGTAACACTGCTTTAGCGGGCACCGCCAGGGCTACCACCATACGAATGTTGTGGAGGGAAATTTCATTTTATGTCACTTACAGCGTATAATAAACGAGAGCATGTTCTTAGTTACAAATCATGTTATGTTCATAGGTTTGTTACTTCTGTACGAAACACATGTTAGATATGATTTAAAAAAAATGATCCCATTTTCGAATTCGGTATTATTTCAAAATCGTGTCACTGTTAATTATCGTTGTATCCAATGAGGTTGGAGCTTTTTGCATGATTTATCATTACTTTTAAAAACTTGTAATTGCTATGATACTATTTAATCCCATGGACATTCAATATAACTAGCGGCATTTAATAAGTAAATAGAAATGTCGAAAATTGCTTGGTAGTTGCGAATGTTCTAAACTGTTCGTAACAGAAATAAGTCCATGGATCTCTTAATGTAGGTAATTGACGTCTATACTTTGTACTCAACTATAATAATAATACACTTGACAAAATTATAGAAAGTCTTCCGAACGTTTGAGAGTGCAATTTCTTTTATTCATTTGCCTTTAAAGTTTTTTTTAACTACAACATAATGGTAATATACATAAAACAATTACGAATTTAACAACTGAAATCTTGCAAACAAAGTATGTACCTAGATGTACATTTGCTAGTAATTTATTTGAGATAAAATTATAATGACCAGACATCCGATAAACTTAATATATAATACACATTGCTACATACATAATTATGCAAGTAATTATAAATTCAAATACGGAACTTGTACCGATAACAACGCACTTAAATTTGTTACTTGGATTCGAATCCACAACTTGCAGCTCAACTGTCAAACAAGCGACACATCAAAAACTTTGTAGGAGTAAAAGTTGAAATATTCTCACACTACATATATAGGTGTTATATCACATATGGCGACGACTGATCGCGCCGACGGGCAGCAACGTAGGCGGCGCGAGCTGAGCTCTGCGATCCCCAACACGCATACCCAGCGTGGGGATAACTGGTTAAAACTAGTCTCGTAGGAGGCCTAGATCTAGCAGTATCTTGATAAAAGCTTATAATTATGGTAATGTGTCACACAGGCCTTCCTGAATGAAAGGCTTAAAGTCATTGTCTGCCACGCTACCCGAGTACGGGTTATGAGATCATATTTTAAATGCATAGTTTTGTAACATTTAATGTTATAAAGGTCATTTGCGTATAATAAATACATATTTCATGTTTGTCAAGCTTTGATTAGTCCCGATCTACCGGTGCCCAGTATCGAGCCAGGGGAGCCCAAGCGCGGGCCGGCCGCGATTAGTCACGTATGCGCCGCAGCGACTCGTTGGCGCCGTTCACGAACAATAACTTATCTCGCTCGCTTCATTCTTCCTTACATTCAGTTTTTCGTCCATTTTATATGCTTTGTTTATTTTTAAGCAAACACATGCATTTCATTCGATATTACGTGATATAATTGAACGGAATTCCTATTTATTTACAGTTAAAATACCTAACAAAAAAATTAAACGTAACATAACATCGCGCCTATAATCCCCGAAGTAGTAGGCAGAGGCATGTAGTACACTCCCACGTTTCACCAGTTACGTTTGGGTCCCACTACGGAATAGATGGTGAGCCCATTTCCATACACCGAGCACATATCCAGACTCTGAGCCACTACTAGAAAACCTAAATTAGAAATTTTTTGTAGTGCTTGACCCGGGAATTGAACCCAGAACCTCCCGATCGGCAGTCGCACTTGCAACCAACACGACCAACGAGGCAGTCAATAAAAAAAATTAACATATTGAATATTTGAAGATAATAAAATATACGTAGTTTATTTTTTGAATCTATATTTTTTTAAAATAAGACTATCGTTTGTAGCTTAAGTTAGGTGAACATACTTTGGTAGAAGGAGCGTGAGTGGGTTTATACCAGAACATTACTAGCAACAATTTTCTTGAAAGTACGCACAAGCAAACCTCTGATAGTGTTCAATATACATGAACGAAATGTCGTAAATAACAATAATTTTCGTCGGATCTGCCCATCCTATAACAATGTCATTGACACTAACAACAATAACAGTTGACAAATTTAAAAATAGCACATTTACCATAGAGTGTTTTATATTTTTAAACTCGTTCGCGGTACTCGAAGCTCGCGAGCGGCGTCCATTCAGTCATTCACACGACGTTGGATTTCTTGGAATTCTCGTGCGTTGTATCGATCCACCTGTACATGGTGTTCCCTTGTTTTACTGCCTAGGAGGCTATAGGACTACGCTGAGCAAACACACATGTATATGGCGAAAATGTTGATCTTGAATCTTAAAAAAATGTTTGTGATGTAATTTAATTTCACGGTGCTGTTATATGACGTTATTATCAATAATCATAACATTTAAAAATAGTATATTAACTGTATTTAAATGTCTGGAAATTTATTTCTATTGTTAACAATCGTGTTTAAATTAAACATGTTATATTTATATGACGTTTTATTTACACGAGCGCATAATATTCTGTGAAATAGACAATCCACAACGTGGACGTTTCATTGGCTTTTGTTTGTGAAGGCGGTTGTTTTGTATATACATATAAGCTTACATTATATATGTACATATTTGTA
This sequence comes from Jemadia suekentonmiller, assembly GCA_018245575.1. NCBI lineage: Eukaryota > Metazoa > Arthropoda > Insecta > Lepidoptera > Hesperiidae > Jemadia > Jemadia suekentonmiller. The sequence continues at coordinate 18 of DWDU01004195.1, read as the reverse complement.
TCTGTGAAGGACTGTCAA
>DWDU01004194.1:0-10951 GCA_018245575.1 Jemadia suekentonmiller | reverse complement strand
CTCCGAGCCACTACTAGAAAATCTAAATTAGAAAATCTAACTTAGAACATTTTTGTAGTGCCCGACCCGGGAATCGAGATATGTCGGTATTCTCAAAAAGTAAAATCGAAACTGATAACATACGACATTTCATAAAAGCAAATATGCGAGCCTGGATTTGAACACTCAAAGGTGGGAAGCTAAAGTCTGTCACTAAACTACCACTATTAACAACGTAGGCATGCTTAATATCGCATGGAAGATAATGATTGTTCTTTTATTTATACTACATAGTATCCTCCTAATAAAATGCTAATTATATCTATTTTTATCAACGAGACCAATGATCATTACTTTTTGTTATACCATTTATGTTATTATCATCGTCTTGTCCAAATTAACTTGTACATAGATGCACAATTGTGTATATAAAACTCAAAAACACGCAGTACGGATGAGGTAGTCAAATTACGATACTTCCGGGAAAGAGTCAGGAAATGTAATAAGGTGATATCGATAATTTACTTTGATACAAATCTGAACAACAGAGAAATTCATTTCCGTGCTGAGGTGTTGTTTACTTCAGTTTTTTTGCTTCCACTATGGCGTAACAAACATTTATATAGATCTTTGTTTTATTATAAAGGTACTTGTTAATAAACTGGTGAACGTGGAAGAGCACTGCACTCATTTACCTAGCTCTTCGGTGATTACAGGCGTGAAGTTAGGTGAACTATATATATTGCTATTATTTTTTCATGTAAATAAAGTAACAAACGAGCAATAAGTGGCCACAAATGACCGGTGATGTTTATAAATATTGGCCGATCTCAAACATAGCTCTATAGCTGTTTAAGATTAGAATTAGGTCATTAGTGGAATGTTAGTATCGCTAGTCCCATCCGTACATGTTAGTGTGAGCGAAGCCAGTATCATTACCTATATGTTCAATTCAAATTTGGTCACAGACACGTTGCTGTTCCTAAAAATATAAGCATCTAACAGTATATAAATGTATCCGTTACAATAAAAGTAATGTTAACCTAGGGGTTTTAAATTCAGCCTCCCAAATTACCTATATGATTATTAAGATTACCCAAATTTATATTAAACTTGTCTCCATGCTGTCCTCATTCAGAATATAATTATTCTTATCAACCGACTTATGTCACTTTAGTTATTGGAAACTGAGCTGGCCGCCAAAACTATTATTTTATATTTAGGTACTTTTACAAAACCATACGATCTTATATCAAATTGGCCATAAATATTTAAAGGTTGAGTGTCTTAATTAGTTGTTCCCTACAAATAATTTTAAATATATTTGCGCTAAAGTTACCAATATTTTTATTTATATACAAGCGTCATAAAAATGATAACCAATAAAAAACAACCATTACGAAAAAATTGAACATGGGACAGTAATCCCAATCTGAAAAGTAAAAATCACAAGATTACGATTTACTCGTACATGTAACAAAATTGAATACATATTTCTTGCTGTTAAGGAACGACACAATCTTTTGTATATTTCAGCGTAAATATCAATTGTTATTGGTTCAATTCTACAGAGCCTTTTGTAGGAATAAATTGCCTTGCTTTTCTGTGGAGATATTCTCTTCGAATTCTTAAGCAATGATAATAATATGCATACTGTTGTGTAAAATTTACTGAAACGATAAGAACGTTATCCTTTATTTTGTTCTTGAATGTTCTAAACGTCGAAACAGCTCCACTATAAGCAGCACTTACACGTAAATTATATATCTAGAAGTAGCTACTATAAAAACTCCTAGCTAACATATACCTACTGAGGAAGAACTCTAGCTAAGAGAGTGGCAGGAATCCAATAATCGCCATGTTGTACCGCTACATACCGATATACTACATCGAGTCTATATATTTGAGATTTTTTTGCTGAAAGCACTCTCTTTTTCTACAGTGTAACGATAAGAAATTGATGATTTTTTGCCTATTTGATTTATTACAACATAGAAAAATCTTCTGTGACGTCTATATAAATTTATTAAGTATCTTTAATCGCGATATTGGGCCTTATTTCCAACTTAAACTTGATACAACTATGCTAAATGTTTATAAGCTAAAGCTAAAATATTCCATACTAATAATAGATATTTAAGTTTGTTGTATTTATGAGTAGCTAGTGGGTGTTGTTTTATTAAGATATATATCTACATTGTCTGACCACAATATCAGTCAAAATATTTTTTGGAAATAGAAAACAATTTGTTGAGTACTCGTCACGTATAGAATTTCGGTGAAATTTGACATTGGAATTACTGTTATTAATTTTGTTCAATGTTGTTACAAGATTAGGTCAGGCTTGATAATGGTAGTTGTTTTAGAAGTGGCAGATCTACCACCAGATCGTGTTTTATTTTTCGATTTACAAAATAATGAATAGGTATCCTTTTTTTTCACATGAAACATTTTTGTTGACGTGAATGAAATGTAACATATACATATTTTTTTATTTTTACGAAAGAAGAGAATATTATGAATTTCGAAGGCTGTCGAGCCGAAATACTTTATTCCTTACTGATACTAATAAAGATGCATCAATATAGAGCATTGAGGTGAGAGCATTATATTAAATCATTATGTATGAAATGTAACGATATTAATATATACTATATTTTAAAGTATGAAACGATGCATTTAAAAAAAAAGGACAAACAACTCATTTTACGACGTATTAAAAGTATAAAGAGCTTGTTAAAAGCATTCCGCGACTAAGCAATATGCTAATAGCTAAATATTATTATTTTCAGGGAGCGAAAAGGTATTTCAACCGGAGGTAACGAGGCCGGAAAAATATCTCACCCCGGATATGAACAGGAGGAGATTGATAGACAGAGCGAAGATGAAATCGTTGCGAATGTCAGTTGTGATCGTAACCGCATTTATAATTTGGTGGACGCCGTATTATGTGATGATGATTATATTCACGTTCCTAAATCCCGATAAAAACGTAAGTACTATATGAAATATCACCAGAATACAGATCTCATACTTTTCCTTATTTATATTCCAAGGGAAAGCCAGTCTCCGGTCGCATCACCGCCTACAACGAATCCTGTAATTTGTCAATACGGGTTTACGCCACCACGCACGAGTGACATAACTCAGGCGATCCGCAAGTCCATAGGAAATAACTTGAATGGTTAGACGTCATTTGTGACCAATATCTACGACATCTATCTATTGCAATTATCAATTAAAATTATCCAATGTTTATTGTAATAAAATCATAAGTTAATTTGTTTCAAAGCATTCTTCAATTAAAGGAGGGCGAGGAAATCAAAGTAATTGTATAATTAAACTGACAACTCATCGTGTAATTGCTTTATATTGATTGTTTACAGCAAAGTGAAGATCTATTGTCTGGGATATTTTTCTTCGGCATGTCGAATAGTCTAGTCAATCCAGTCATATACGGAGCCTTTCATTTGTGGCCGAAGAAAAAACGTTCACGACACAGTGACAGGTAATGATCGTAAAATATAATAATGATTACAGTAATTTGTAAGTCATTTTCATCCCACATTAAGACGTACTCGTAACATTTGTTTGATCACATTTATTTTAAGCGAAAAAGTATACAAAACCAAATCCAACTTTAAATGTATTTATCCAATGGTGAACAGGATTAAAGTACTTCATCAGATCAATCATGGATGCTAGACGAAATGAATATGTTGTACCGCCTCGCGCCCTCTACCCTTCTATCGCATCGGTCACGCCCTTGAGAATCAGGTATATAGCAGACAAATATGCAGGCGGTGACGGCTTCCTAATCACACATTTGACTAGTAATGTAACACTTTTAAAACTAAAGTAACTAAGCGTTAATTAAACCTTTGCACATTGTCATTGTTAAAATGAAACAGTTATCTTTTCAAGGCTATAATGTATACCTACTCTATCTATCTTTGCTTAATTCACAGCAATTTCTAACACTATCAATGAAAATAAAAGCAAGCATAATTACATTGAGTGCGGTTATTTCATAACTACTTATCTGTTATTAGCATTTAAGTTTCACTTATACAATAATTCAAAACACATAAAGCTTCGCTTAGAAGTTCTTCGCTTGTAGTTTGCAAAGAACTTCGCTTAGAAGTTCTTTGCAAACTACAAGCGTGGGACACTTTTACTTCGTCATCTTTAGTCTTTGCCAACAATACTGTTAATTATGGTTTTTACTTTTGCTTAAAATGTTCCATTCGCAAAAAGAAATAGAGTATTTTTATGTATTTTCGATAACATAACTTTTTCAGAACAAAAAAGAAATAATTTTTGTTGTCTCAAGAAAATCACAATTCATGCACGAAATTCATTTGATGTTTCTGTTAATTATTGTGAATATGCGGTTTGCATTTTAATTTCCTGTGCCAAGCATAGTACAAATCTCAAATCGAACGACCCCATAGTCCAGTGTGAAATCAATATGAGGCAAAATCAAATGAACATCGATTCACTTTTGCATAACAAAAGCCAAAAGAAAGCTTGCTTAACGGCATAAAAAGTTGCTCATAGGTATTTTGTTTCGCTCATGGAGTGACTGAGCTTTATTATTCTAAACTTGGCGGGGATTGTGTTATTTAAATTATGTTCCGCTTTTATTTAGTTTGTTATAAAGGATACATACAAACTTTCGAATTTTCATCAACTTAAATGTACCGACATACATCAACCTCAGAAGCACGAATGGTACCACCAAGTTTTATATTTTATCTTTGTAGCCCTTGCCATTATTGTTGAAATAAAACTAATATTTCCTTTGTTTTCATACATACATACTACTACGTTTGTCTAAATTAATTGGTAAATCATGCTTAGTAGCTAACAACTAAAATATTTGTTATAAACAAGGTTTAGGAAATATTACATTGAAATGTATGTGTATTATTATTTTTATTATTTCATCACGCCAGCTCTCTTATGTCGTAGACAGAAAGCAAAGACAGCCAAATACAACCATTAGGTACAGACTTATTTCATATTCGAATACCCTTCTGTCAGACTTTACTTTTAACTTTGTCAGAAGTATAAAAATATTTTCGAGTTTTTTTATTATATCCGTCACGTACTCAGTATGTATTAATACTTTAGAGTTACGTGAAAATCCCAATAGAGTACTCACACCAATAATACCTTCGCGTAAATTTTCCCCGTACATGGAAATGTACTTACGCAGAAATATATCTTCGTATTAAAATTTCATCATATATTAATCGTAAACGCGGTTACAAACTTTCAAAGTGAAACTCAATAAATCAAAGCAAAACGATCGTATAATATCGTATATGTAACGCGGTTTTAATTTAGTAGAAAATAATTGTTAACTAATACGCGATAACATTTTCTACTTTTTGATGTTTTGTATGGTGCTTCTAAGGTCTATAATTTTACCACGTCATCACGCTGTTAATTATAGCCTGTTAAAGAAAAAATATACAATTATTTTTTTCTAACAGTTAATGGGCGGACTTGGCATCATATGGCGGTATATCGTATGATTTTGGGTAGTGAGTCATCTGTACAAACAATCGCGACAAATAGCATCCCTTATTGTGTTATGGCCTCGTGAGAATAGTGGCCGCATACGAAAATTTGTTATTAGATAAATTATATAAACAACCTTAATTTAAAAAGCTGTCATGCTAATTTAGCATTAATAATATAAACAAAACTAATAAACAAAAACAGTTAAAACTTCCCGATTGATGGATTGGACATTTATCGATTTCCCTGCCATTCGGAAATGGAAAACCGTAGTAGAATGCCCGGCACTCGGGCATAAAATGGTTAAATCCAAATTTGAATAAAGGCGATACAAATACAGATAAAATTTCAATTTCAAACACAATACGTACACAAACCGCGTTCATCAAGCAGTGCGTCGTGTCTGTTGCACAACAAAAATAAAATTTATCGAACCATAAAACATTGGCATTCTTTTGTTGTCACGGAAACATGAGTACGGACTTCATTACACTAAATACTAGGGGAACGGTCTTATGTTACTGACGGTCATTTGTAACGTGATACTGCAAAATAACAATGGAAGTTACGGATGAGAGAATAACATAACTTAATTCTTAATAGAACTCAGCTATGCTTAATACAACTAAGTTATACTATTAGTTAAATCACTGGACGTAGCTAGCTGAAACCAATAGATTGCACGTCACCGAAAAGTAGCAAACCACATAATTGAATTATAATCGCAATAGTTAAATGGCTTTAATTGGAAATTTGACGTAACTATAGTTCCCTGGATTTTAATTGGTATTGAATTAATTTTGACTGTGTGTACTGTCCAATTATTATCTAAAACCGCACACACTAATTACATTACTTGGTGACACGATTCGGGAGCTTTGGTCCCGTGTCAGTGGTGTTTTAATGTCAATTGATTACTAGTAAGGTAAGGTATTAAGGTATTGTTTGTGCAAATGGTTTTATAATCTGATTTCAACAATTACGCTGCAACCTGAAAGTGGATTTTGTTTCATATACCGTTTTTTGACGTTCAATGACCTTTTTATCACCTAATCTATTAATTATCGGAACACAAGACAAAAAATGGAGATATTACGCAGCCAGTAATTTATCCATAATAATAAGTTAAAACGATTGAATAGAAAACAAACCTTCAGATTTAAAAAAATGTACTTTTGTGTTGAGCAAACAAAACTTTGTATGTTTATTTTCATTTTTTTTTCGTCAGTGTATTTCTAGTTCACTTCAATTATTATTGTTATTTTTCTACTCATAGGAGATAATACTACAATAAAATGTCGTAATACAAATCATGAATACAAGACAGGCCCGTTGGTGCGGTGGTTAACGAACCTTACTGTTGCGGCGTGGGTTCGATTTCCACCCAGAATAAATATTTGTGACGAGCCCAAGTATTTGTTCTATGTCTGGGCGTAGAAATAAAAAAAAATATCTATTTAAGTATATATTTATATGTATATATGTAGTTTATCAGCCTCTTGCTTTGAGATCAAATGGCCGTGTGTGGAGATGTCCCGAGATATTAAAAAAAACGTTATATTCAGAAAGTGTTTCAAAAAAGTCATCTCAGATTATCCGTGGACACATATTGGTAATAGCTACTTAATGTTTTATAACGACACTTTGGTTATAACTATAGTCTGATCCATTAATGCTTCTTCCCTGCTAATATTTTCGCACTTAAACTGTTCTTTTAACATAAATACATGCATATATAATAAAAACTTAAGACATGTTCGCACACAGCCTTCTGATACGAAACCAAGATGATGTACATTGATGAAACATCTCGATGTGGATTGAAATACCCATACATATCCAATGCCCATTGACTACTTAGAATCATAATGTATTGAACGCAATCGCAAATTGTAACTTACTTACATAGTTAATTAGAGAACACAACTAGTGGAATTGTAATATCTACGATTCTTTTTTGTCCACAGGGAGTCGGGAGGTCAACACGCGTCCCTACTCCGCCGCGGCGACCACACGTCCTCAGTGAGGTTGACTACAATACGCTCCTTACGTTCCTCTACGAAATACTCCAACGGTCAAAATATGAGTTTGTTATAACCCCAGAGACTACATTTGCCAACAAGAACTCCGTGTCAGCGCGAATGTGCTTTATGAAGTGTTGAAAAAACTATAGTTTCTCTGTGACCCTTACCTACATATATCTATAAACCAAATGTACGAAATGCTTTGTAAATAAAAAAATACGAATTAGTATACTCTAAGAGTTACTTATCATGTTGGTATTCGTAGAAAATTGTACCTATATCATTAACATGTAACCAAAATGTATGTTTAAGCTAACTTAGCCAAAAGTTTATTTGATATGTCTAATGTTACAAACCAAACAGCGATTTAAAACATCGATCACAATACATGTACTTGTATCTTTATTGTGGTTCTTAATTTCTAATGTTCGATTAAGCTGATATGTTTTCCAGGAGCAAGCATCGCTGCACAAGAGTTTCTAAATGTATCAACTATTATTGAGTCCGTTATGTTTTGTTCACAAAAATGAACACTCAACCAACTAGAATGGAGAAACAGCGTATAGAGAAACTTTCCTAATAACCGAGTAATGTCACAGCGTGCCACCGCCTGCAAGACGTTCACGATACTTTTATGCGTCTCTTTTTATCAAGTTACAGCGTTGGCTGCAACGAATGATCTGGAAAATATTCTATTACACGTTATTGTGTATTATATGATTTATTGTGTTACACGTACTAATATTGTTTCGACAGTGGAATGTGCAATGATGTATAAATGAGAGGCGCTGACGGCTTATTTAGTGTATATTAGGATGTTAAGGCACCACTTCTCATGTTAAAAAATCGTAACATCACGCCCGTGATCTCTGAAGTAGAACATAGAGGTGTATACTACACTCTCACGTTTCACCAGTTAAATATAAATATTAACAATACAGTAGATTTTAAGTTTTGAAAATATATTTAATTAATTATCCACTGAAAATATACTTTTATTAAAAATGCGTGTATCAGGTCGTTACATAAATCGCTAGATAATGAGCCAAAAATACGGTAAGTCTGGTTTTTCATGTTCAACTGATTAAGATTTTTTCCGGTAACGCAACCCAGAGAGATTGAAGAGAAACCAATAGATACCACCAAGACAAAAGAAGCTTATGGTCAAAAGTTCAAACTTCTGTTCATGGGTATATCACTATAAACATGACGTCATAGATCATAGATTTTATGATCATCCATTCAATTCGATACTCCGTGCCTTCTTAAAGTCACCCATTCGATGTTCTGTAACTTTATTTGTATTTCAAATATAAAGCCACATTTATTATAATCTTACATAACTGCTACAGGATATATTGGAAAAAGTAATTTCATATCGTAATACCAAAATATCTCCTAATAAAGGGCACTACGCGACCTGAATAACGCAATCGTCATCAATGTTTTGTGATGTATAAAGAATATTTTAACATCGAAATTATGTTATCAAATACAAAAGTCTTACTTGCTCCGGGAATTTAATGAAAAAATCTGTACTTCAAAGCCTCTTTTTTACATAATAGCACTGAAATCCGAAAGCTCAAGTGAAAGAAATATTTCGTTCGTAAATAATTTAATCCGTGTAATAAAACAATTTTAGGAACGATTAAACAATGGTGTGTTTTTCATTTCTAGAATAAAAGAAAGTTACAGCGCAGTTTGATATAAGTCGTAATATTTACAATTTACTATAGTAGGTACGTTAATAATTCACAAAGAAACAAATATTATATGAATTATCAGATTGCAGCATTGGAAAACTTAATATTCGACTATTCCGTTAAATTCAATGGTCGCTTTAGGAATCCTTACTTATGAGATCCAAAGATTTATTTGACCATAAAGTATATCTTTATATCTAGGTCATACTCGTTTCTTGCAGCTACAATGAACGCTCTGGAACATATGACCTGCGCATGCAAAAATGTCCTTTTCCACAGAATTAAAATGTGTAAATACTGCTATATTATTTGAAAATTATGTTTTGTATATTACATTATATTTTTATACCTCAATACAAATTATTACTTTTATCTTTTTTTAAACTATTAAATAGCGAATGGTTAAATATTTAAAATATTATGTACTTGCAACCAATGCCATAATTGCTGAATACTTATTTATTTAGTTTCAGTCAGACAAAATATATAGAGGCTTAATTTTATAGAATTAAATTGCAACTGTCATCATTATGTACATTTATGTATGTAGTAGATGTGTACATATATTTTATTAACACATTTATAGAAATTGTATGGAGATGTGAGAAGAAGTATTATCAATAGATTACTATAAATTTTAGAAATTTTATCCGTTTGTATTATAACGTAGCTTGTAATGGAATCAAATATTTAACATAAAATATATGTAGACCCAGATGTACCCTTCGTGCAATATTTTATATGAACTGTTAATATTTGATTGTATTTAAATAAATATAGTTACAGCAAAAACCCCCAAAATTGTTTTAATACCTGTATTAGCCAGTTATTTATGGAGAATGACATTATTAAAATAACCTTATGTGCAGAATTTTAAAATAGACTGTCTTATTGGTTCATAAAATGCGAGGCGTGCAAGAACTGTAGGTGGTGTGCATGTTTTCTCATGACGATTTCATTCTCCGATACAGCTAGCGATATTAATACTTTAAATGGCATATAATCTCTCTATCGAAGTGTTTGCTTGATTCTGAAAACGGGAGCTGAATCGTTAACCGCAATGTTACAAACTACTACGTTACAAAGAATCGTACAAAAAATATAAATCTTCCTCTAAAATCTAATTTACACTCGAAACAAATGAAACTAATATTAATGATACGATACGTATGTACCTATCAGAAGGTGGGTATTGAGTTAACAGAATATTTTCAGTATCGTTCATTTCTTACTCTTGCAATATTTTTAATGTTATCGATATTTCTTATCCAAATAAAAACATTAGCGTAAATATGCGCTTTAAGCCGAATTGCTTATAAGCCAAGCAGCTTATAAGCTGAAGTAATGACAAAAACAAGATTGGAATTAATAAATTATTGTACACGATTCTGTAATTACCATCAAAGTTCGGGTAACAAGAGTGTTATTTAATTTTAAACGAATTAAAAGTAGCATATTCATGAATGAGTTACAGCAATACGCGAAGTTTAAATTCAAGTACCTAATTAATGATGTCATCAGATCTAATAATAAACTATATAATAACCGTGATTCAATCAATATATAAATTATTATTATGTGAAATTTAAGACCCATTCTTTAAAAACGATTGCCGAGTCTTAAAAAATCGATGAAATTTTTATATTTTACAAGTAACAGAAGGTTCATATGCAGTTCAACCTCGGAATGAGAGTTGACCACTATATATAATAAATA
>DWDU01004193.1:0-10954 GCA_018245575.1 Jemadia suekentonmiller | reverse complement strand
TTTACGTCCCACTATGGAATAGGTGGTGAGCCTATTGCCATGCATCGGGCACATGTCCAGACTCCGAGCCACTACTAAAAAATCTAAATTAGAAAATTTTAGTAGTGCCGACCCGGGAATCGAACCCAGGACCTCGCGATCGGCAGTCGCACTTGCAACCAAAACCACCAACGAGGCAGTCACGTAGGTTTTGTAAAATCAAAAAATCTCAACTTAATTCGAACATAAAGCTTTTGAGTTGCAGTAACCACTTATCCTTTGATAATAGAACTTAACTGGCCCTTCATAATCCAACGGGTGTAATCTTCCAGACATTTAAGAAAATAGATCGACCTATTAGAGTTGCCATTACGAGAAACGTAGTTTAAACGCTTTAAATATATCTAAGAGAAAGTACGGCCGCTACGGGCGGGGGCGGCTCGTCGTATACAAATCGCGTCGTAAGCCCGTATTTAGGCGCGAGCGGGTTTAATTGTTGCTATTTAGCTTTTATACACGGCACGCGTCATTAAGCGTTCGTGTTGACAATTTACGACACCGCCCTACTACACGACGACGCTGTGTCTCAATGGAAATGATCGCGCTTTATGTTGTATGCGTTTCCATGGACGCGAATGTGGGAAGGTCTGCTATTTCCGCTCCGCTTTCTTAAAAGATTTACCCTAGGAAATGGAATGTAAGCGTCTGAATTTGATTATCTTTGTTTGTAGTTATCAGTTGCACGTGTTAGATTTATCCCACTTCTAATGTTAGATTTGTGCCAAATGTGATGTTAGGTTTATCCGACTTCTGATGTTAGATTTGTGCCAAGTATGATATTAAGTTTACCCCACTTCTGATGTTAGATTTAGGATTGGTTTACTGAATAGAATTAGTTACTAAATAGATTGTTTAACGTTGATTGTGCTCGATCGATCTCGACCGCAATGCGTGAAGTGTCACTCAAACGTAGATGATATTCACGTCGCTGGTGTTAAAGGCGTTTTTTTATGTGGAGCTTCGTGTCTTATCTGTTAGAACTGTTTCGCGCGAGGAGGCGCGGCATACGCTTGTGAAGAGTGCTTATAGCTGCATAAAGAAACCGCAGACTTTCACGAGTAGTCTTAAAAAAATTGCCTAACGCCTCATTCAGTTGACACCGCGGTGCCAAAACGTAATGCTCAAATATTTGTTGAGCTTATGGACGGACCGTTTGTGATCCATTGTGTGTAGGTTGCTGGAATTCTCTCTAAATTGCTACAAGTGGCAATGTCATGGTTCACCTTACTTAGATATTTTTTTCACAGCGTACATATTAAATTTCGCGATATTTTTACAACTTATAACTATAATATCTAATACCTAAAAGTAATATATTAAAAACCTTGCTTTATACTGTTTGTCGTGCAATTTACTTTTAGAATATTAATTTCTAGCAGACTACAAGAAATAGTGCGTACGAATAACAAGCTTAGTACGTAGTAATAAGTTATCGCAACCGAATGAATGGGGTAAAAATATATGTAAGTGGTGAATTTGTAATCCCTACACATCCCAAGTAAAATTCCCTTTGTCACTTACACCTGCCTTATACCATGAATAGAAACGTGCGAAAAATACGTAATACGAAATGCACGGAGCGCGGCGACAAACGCACAAATTAAAGCCTGCCATTGAACAGCCGACGAGCCGCAACGCTGGACGTGGCAGCATTAGCGGCTCAATTGCAGGATCGCCGAACAAATACAACCTTTAAAACCAACGCATTAAGGTACATATTAGCGGGCGCGCATAAAATAATCCTCTCTTTGTTGTAACCAGCCATTATCGGGCCATTTTTAAGATTACATCGGTGAAAGAACGCCTTGCCTTGCGCCACATTAATCACTTTATCTGAGCGCGAGTGAAGTTGTAGGCACATACTTATACATATTTCTCGGGAGGGGCAACTTTTTGTGTGACAGCGTTTTATAGCGGCGCGTGAGATCGCATCGGCCGCTTCTAAAATAAATTCGAAATGCTCGGTGGCGTTGACGAGAGCCGTTTCGTGAGCAAGAGCGACCGTTTGCGCTATTCTCACACGGACGTCCTAAGCAAATAGCATTAATGCATGTAAAGCGAAGTGGACAGGTTTGAGTCGGACTCGCCGCGTCGTGCACAGCGGGCCCCGTGTACGAGCAGGACGAGGCCGGGTGTCGACGGAGCTCGCACATTCTACACCTAATACAATTTGTACGACAAATTGTTTAACATTTGCCGCAAGTCCCGTACCGTTTAAACCAGTGTTTCTCAAAGAGGCCCTTCCGCTGGAGGCTTTCAAAGTGCGTTGAAGAATCATAATGTTAATAAGGACTTAAATTTTAACTCTGTAAAATGATAAGGGTAGTAACATATTGGGTATATTAAAAATAAAGTAATTATGGGGTCGGCTACAACATAATTGATGTTCAAAGTGAACAATAGACGTAATAAGTTTGAGAACCTATGGTCTTATACTAAATGATTACCGAGAATATGTAATATTCTATATACCTATTGTTATATTAGTTTTTGGTTATGAAATATTTTGTGGAATATTAACGATTTCTATGACATACTTAGACTAACATGCAGCCCAGGATGTATCACGCTTACCTAGGAAGTGCCTATTCACTCTTGTCTTGAGTAATTCAGGTGCTTCGATTATGACAAAATAGATGCCTATAGGTAAATCCGTTCTTTCGCAGTTTGTAAGAGAATTGATTTATCGAACTGTTTCGTTATCTTACTATTATTTTTTCCAGACAATATCGGTTTCTTAATAAAACGATCTTGTTACTTTTATTCATAATGATACAGATATGACAAATAAGCCTTTATTTATCAAGATTAGATGGAACCAAACCTACAAATACTGTTACGGTGAATAAATAACACGATTTCGAAAAGTGGAAGCACGGAACAACAATAATAATGTAAGCCATAATTTTTAGAGAAACAAATTCTTCTTTGAAAAGAACCACAGACTTGTATATTACTGGGAACTGGTCTACGTGAAGCATTGCGGAAAACTGTTAAAAGACACTTCATAAACTTGGTTACTGAACAAATTGCTGCCGACATCTCTTATTCCAAACATATATGACGTTGGATTCTTCAAAGCAATATTGAATAATCTTTTTATAGCTAAGCGTGCTGTATCTTAGAACGCTTCTACGCTTTCCACCATTCGGGTTTGCGGCAAAACGCTAGTATTTCATATGATAAAAAAAAACTACCATTAGGCCGTTAACTTGGTAGCGTACGTGGATCGTACCGTGTCCCGTCGTCGCGTGCTCACGTGGTCACGTGGTCATGTCATCACGTCGTCACGACGTCACGTCTTCTCATCGTCACGTTGTCACGTCGAGCACGTCCCCGACCGTTACCACTGACGGGGACGAGTGAACCTCATTTGCAATTTTGCAAGCGACCCAGATAGAACGTCTTTGACGTGCTCTCTGTGCCTTCTGGCGTTACTCATTCAGTTTTTAAGACGATTATAGCAACAACATTCTGTCAACAGATGCCGGGTCAGCGTGGCGAAGTATGTATGATCTGAAATCTATTTATTCCTCGAGGGGTCCCATAGCCAATAGTGGATGATAAATATGCTCCTAGTGATAATGTATAAATGATGGTGATAGATATAAAAATTGACTGAAGATAATAGATATAAAAATTGTCTATAATAAATACACATGATCAACTCTTTGCTAATTTCTAAAAGACAATCAATCAACTGAGTAACACTTAAATGATGTAAGCTTTAAATTTATATTAAACCTCATTCAAATACTATGATAAAATATATAAGACATTGTGATAAAGCTATCAATATGGGCATTATTTAGTCAAAAACACTCGGAAACCCCATTAGTACCTGAAATGCTCGGAATGATATGAGAAAACTAAGCTAATAACCGTTTAATCAAACTGAGTTCACAAAGAACTCTTTTACCCTCAATAAGCTATCGCCGCATCGTAAGGATTTTAGTCCATCGGGAAAAAGAACTCCGAACTGGACTAACATAAAACTAAAATTACGTTATTGCAACGTTCGAATAATATAAATGGTATAATTTATTGTTCGTAATGTTATTAAAGATAGAGTGAGGTTGAGTCATATATTATCCGTAATGGTATAACTTATAAACAAACTCACACACATTAGTTACTCCTTTAGACAAAAAGGAACCGTATAGCTTTGGTGGAGCAATTTAACCTAGATAACATAATATCTTGGTTGCAATCAAAGCAATCAATTTTCATTCAGGCCAGCCCAGCTGCCGACGCATTATATACGAGTACGTGCATTGTACAGCCCTCGGACAAACCACCTGTCTCTGCGTCCAACATGGCGGCCGCATTCAAAAATCGAATCCTTTTGAACATCGTCCATTTGACAGTTCCCAGTGAGAGGATTTCGTTATATGTGTACAATGGGCAGATAAATTGGCTTTTTTTATTCGTTTGATATATTTTTAGGAATATCCTTAGATTAATTTTAAGTTGCTCAAACTAATCAATAACTTGACGGATTACTTTATTACCATTTGTAATGATGTTGCTGAAAATAAACAAAAACGTTGAATATTCATACCTTATCTTGATAACACGTAAATTTTTTGTAAACTCAGTCACCTGTTCACACCGAAAAACATCAGACGGTACGGAAAATTGAGCATTTTATTTAAGAGCGAACGTCATAAGCGCGGGAAATGGGCGTGCACATATCAAAAGAAACAATTCCCTTCGCGGAGTTTTTGCGCGACGGTTCTGTGACGTCGACAAAGGGATGTTTGTTGGACGTCGCGCAGAATGGCACGGCACAAGTCTTTACATATTTCCGGCGTTATTGTGTAAATGCCTTTAGTAGAGCCCCGTCGAGCAAGGTGTGAATACGTCGCTTACAAATCCTAACCAATACTATAAATATGAAAGTTTTCTGAACACTTGTTTACTTGTAATTTCGTTATGTAGCTTTATGTATTAAAAAGCAGGTAAGTAGAGAGGGCAGTTTTATAAACATATAGACATAACGTTGAAGTAAGTACTCAATGAAAAATTTGTTACATATCAAGATGCAAAAGCGTCCAAAATAAATATCAATGACTTTGACGATTACTTAGTTGACGATTACTTACAAATTGACTATGATTATTGAATAAATCGCAGAGCCATCGTGCGAGATCAATTGCCGCATTGACACAGACTGAGATGCATTTAGTTTCAAAGACACATTTATGTGATATCTACATTTATTTTAAAAGACACACACACACCTATAGAGTTTGTTTTGTCGCTTCTTCTCCAAAGCGAGGCACTTTACGGGTGGGTATATAACAAAAATTTCAAACGTTATAAATTTTAACACTCCCTTCTTTTTGCGTCGAGAGTTACTAAGAAAGAGTACACTACAAAGAAAGTTTTTTCCACCTATGATCATCGGGGATAATGTAGGATTCTAACGCTTAAATAATTTTTCAAATCGGTCCAGTTGTTTCAGAGCCTATTCAGTGCATACAAACAATCAAATCGTTCCGCTTTATAATATAAAAACATACAACATATTAGTATAGATTAATATTGCTGTATGCTATGCTTGTATATGTGCATGCGTTCATCGTATACAGAACGATATCGTTATGAACGCGTAGTGTCTCTTGGTGATACAAAATAAAATAACATCACGCTTGCACTGAAGGGGTAGGCAGAGAGTACACATCCATGGTTCACTAGTTAAAATATACGTCCTACTATGAAATAGAAGCTGAACTTGTGTCCGGGCACATATCCACATTCCATGATACTACCGGGAATATCAAGTTGTAAAACTCAGTAATACTTTGCCCATTCCGGGAATCGAACCTTCGACGGCAGCAGTCGCGCTTGAAACGACTCAACTAACGAAGCAGTTAATAGGTGATACGTTATTTTCCAAATCCTTCATCCGAGAATGAAACTTACCTTTTTCGAATTATTAAATGAACATCCATACGCAAGTGAATTCGTTATCAGATGTATGAAAGTATTTACCATAAATAAAAATATACATACTTGCTTACGAAGACAAACTACTTACCAGTTAAAATTTGTTTATAAATGACTGTCGCATTTCGCATGCATAGTGCAGTGGGAACCACTAGCGAGACTCAGTGGTACACGACGGTCTATAACCGGATGCGACAACTGGCAAGTGTCGGTGTCGTGTCGGAGTCGCGTGACGTCACGCCATGTGCGCGCCAGATGCTGCCTCGTGGGAGACGCGCCGCCGCCGCACGCACACATGCACACACCAACGCGCGCACACAGCCATAGGTGAATACACTCGTGAGTCACACGTACAAACACAGCTTTATTTAACTATAACACGTTATTGAACTCACGCGCAAATTATGCTGCTTAATGTACCTGCGTAGATTTATTACTTATATACTGTTTTCAATAGTCACAAAAAGATATTAACTTGCTTGTATATATATTTAAACTTTAATTGTCAATCAAATCCGATAATCACTTTTTGTTAATGACGAACTGTAATTGAATCGATAAAAAATAGTTAAAAAGTTTCCAAGCAATGTAATGGTGTACGTATAAATATATATATATTGTGTTTGTAAGTGTGTGTGTGTGGACATATACAATGAAATTCTATTTCCAATGTTATTGCACACGCGATTCGTGCAGGGCCGCCCCCATTGTGAAAATTAAACGGCGCGATCTTTTGTTAGTTGATGGGTCGATAGTCAAGTAGCAATGCGAAATGGTGTTTTATTTGACAATATTTTTATAAAACGTTACGGGGTGGAGAGGGTACAAATTATGCGACCCTGAGCCGGGATACCAGGGTGTGGTAAGAGGCGTCTGGACTCGGCGCTGATAGATGTACGGTGTTCAGTTGCGGTTTCCCTAGGCATAGTTATACGCCATGGCCGTCTACGGACAGCGGCGTGTGCAGTCCGAGGAGTCGTGCTCTGCGATCCCCAACCTGTATGCCTAGCGAGGGGATCACGAGCAAAAATCCCTAAGTGGAACCATATGTCTAGGGATGGATTTAGCAGGCCGATGATGATGTTATAAATTTAATACGTATGAGCAAATGTTGGCGGCTTTGTTGTTCATGTAAAAGCAATCGATATTTATTTAAAGTTGTCGTCCAGATATGTATGTTTAATATTACCTTACTATGGTCTTATTGAAATATAGCGATCCGCCTTCGTTTCGCTTCGGTGTAAATGAATAAGGTAAATGCTGACCAATGTGAACCTTTAGTTTTCAAAGGCTCTTAGTGTTAAATTTTGAGTCAAAAGACAATGTTTTCTTATCCGGCCTATACAAATTTACCATATTGATTTTACACCTTTGGGGTTGAATACCCCAAATGTCTTTTTTATTGCTTGTATAGACCATGTAACGAATTAGGATTTATAAATTATTCAGTAACAGAAATAAAGTGTCGCTGTAAAAAACGTTATGAAGTATATACATATATGTATACGTCTGCCTCGTTCGTTCGTTCGTCTGACTGCCTCGTTGGTCGTGTTGGTTGCAAGTGCGA
The DNA here is from genome assembly GCA_018245575.1 of Jemadia suekentonmiller. NCBI lineage: Eukaryota > Metazoa > Arthropoda > Insecta > Lepidoptera > Hesperiidae > Jemadia > Jemadia suekentonmiller. The sequence goes on along the minus strand of DWDU01004193.1, from coordinate 3,396 downwards.
CTGCCGATCGGGAGGTCCTGGGTTCAATTTCAGGATCGGGCACTACAAAATTTTTCTAATTTAGATTTTCTAACAGTGACTCGAAGTCTGGATATTTTCTCGGTGCGTGGCAATAGGCTCACCACCTATACGTAAACAACTAGTAAAACGTGGGAGTGTTCTACATTCCTCTGCCTACCTATTCGGGGATACAGGCGTGATCTTACGTACGTTTTACGTATACGTCTGTTCATACGATAATATGCATCCAATGGTTCTTTTGTTTACCAATTAAATTTACTTTGACAGCCCTAAGTTCCGATCATATGCGCTCGCACGCACAGACCTCGCTTCCTTTTCGCATTAGCATGTGCAGCGCGCGCTCCCCGAACACCACCAGGCCATGGACACGACACTCCCCGCCAGTAAATATATTGCATATATATATTTACTACTCAAACAGCATATATTGCTGCTTAAGTGGCAAGCTTTATGCTGTTTATTCCTTGATATATTAGTAAGGATTATAGGCTTAAGAACACCTGTTGCGATTTCAAGAAACTTTAGGGTTATCAGTGACGAATACTATTTCGGTTGGTCGAAATGTTGAATAAATTCACATAAATGTTTTCCATTACAACGTTAGACGACGACAAGTTAGCAATAGTTTTAGAATGTTTTCATAGAATTAACGTATAATAAATTATTTAGTCAATTTACAGAAGATAATAATTCCGTCTCGATGTTCGATACAAAGTAGTTTAGTGTTGTCTTTTTATTTAAAAATTTTATTTCCAAATTCCAACATGATTTCAACGCTGAGAGCAACGAGACGTTGTGTCACACCGATAATTTTAATAAGTAATAACCTTGTTGCTGTAAAGTATAATTCTCAATCTCCACATTATTATTTTAAATACATCTACATTAACCATTGCTCCATAACAAAGCAACGCTTCCTCAGATATTAATACTCTCACCTCTAAATATAACAAGAATTATTCAAAACTTATCACTTCTTAATAAAACAAGGCTTCGTCAAAAATCATTACTTCTTGACAAAGCCACCTTTCCGGAACCATTACTTTTAACTGTTAACATAACAACACATCTTCAAAAATCTTCTTATCACAATACCTCTCCAATATCACCGGGATTGTAAACATAACAGTGACCGCGTTTCGTTTCGTTACCCCGAACGTGTAATTGAACGCTAATGGCTTGTTATCCTCAAACGACGCTTTGTAAACCCGGTACAATATGGTTATGTTACTGATATATTACGATAAGGATACATCCTTATTTCATTGTACACAATTCACACTATGTGTACTCATACCCGGCGCAACTGCAAGTGGACTGACCACGTGGATTAGTAGTCTTTAAGGGGGTCACAAACCGTGCTAAAATATCAACGTAATATAGCACCAATCATTCCCGAAGAGGTAGGCAGAGGTGTGTGGTATACTCCCACGTTTCACCAGTTACGTTTACGACAAACGTGGGCGTGTATTACGTTCCTCTGACTACCTCTTCGTGGGTTACAGGCGTGAAGTTACATTTTATAGCAAACTACTGGACGGCAGCTATGCTATAATGTGTCTCATTGGTCAATACCTGCGCAATATATCAGCCTACACATATGTCCTGCTGTATCTATTCACGTTTTTTGGTGGCATCTGAAACAGTACATATACATATCACGATGCCGTATGTGACGAGCTTAATGGTTTCGGTTGCCCGGAAACGCGCCCCCGGATCGCAGGTTCGAGGAATGTATACCGACTAACGAGTCCCGCCGCGTCGCGTCACGTCTTAGTGCCGCGATGTCCTAATAAGATATAAACTTGGAATCATAACACGTAAACGTTTTATCTCGCAGCCAACAGGGAACTAGCGATTGTTTTATGATCCAAACACAGCTCTTATCACACAAGTATTCGTCCTGGCTGGAAAGATATCAATTCTGCTGGCAAGCGGCAACTCGTTAAATGTGTAATTACGTTTAATTACTAAATTAGACCACTTTCTAACTACACACAAAGACGGTACCGTCCGGGAGCCCACAAAAACTGCTTACACATCACGTGGCAGTCAAAATAAACTCTATTAAATACATTAAATAGGTACATTACATTACTTTTGATGTTACGTAAACCTTTTATCTAAAATAGTTAAACTAATATATACCTACATTAAATACATTATATTACTTTTGATGTTACGTATATCTTTTATCTAAAGTAGTTAAACTAATATTTACCTATTACATTACCTATAGGCACTATAGTACGTTTATCAATATTGGTTCAAATATTTTGACGATGAATAAATGAGATATAAATTATGCCTACGCGTGTGGTCACTCGACCATTACTATAGAAAATATGGTGTAATATGCCTTGATATAATATACATATTATAGCTAGGTCCTTGGCGTCGTTAAGCCATTCACGTATGTACATTCAACAACAAACGTTTTAGGGCACGCACAGTTGCTTTTTATCAACAGCGTGACGTGATGCGCGAAGGGAGAAGGGCTTCATAATACACAGCCGCTGCACATGCTTACAACTGATGAGTTAATAGTCGGACAGCAAAGGGTCGCTTTTATTATCTTACTGTGGACGAATTTTACGTACTTTAATGATCCATTGAACCTTTGGTTGGTGATTGCAGAGCCGAGGGTCGTTAATTCGATTCCCATCCAAGACAAATATTTTTGTGATAAACATCTGTAATTGTTCTGTTACTGAGTGTGATGAGACTATATCAAGTATATTTTAATGTTTATATGTAGTTTATCAGCCGTCTGGTTACCATAGCACAGGTTCCCTACAAGTCTACTTCGGGATCAGTTGGCCGTATGTGAAATTGTTCCAAAATTTTATGTATGCTACAGATATTACATATTTATACTTAGAAACATTGATTACTTGGTAATACTACCATGAAAATAATGAACTTAATTTTCTGTACTATGAGGAAATTCTCATTTGAATATTAAGTTAGTAAGCTTTGCAGTCGCGTCGCGTTGACGCGATTTAAATTTTTATTGCGTTACTTACTCTTTGTAATTCATATTATTTGTACTTTGAATATACAAATATCCTCTATAATATTCATGCTTATATTCATTTTTTTCAAGGATTCTGTCCATTACAGGGTATGTTACCTAGAAGATATCGCTGATGACAATTTAAAACTTACGATGTACTGCAAATCAATGAATGATCTTGGCTGAGCGCGAATGCTGATTGAGGGGTGGTAGGTTCGAATCCCGGGCCAGGTACCTACAATTTGATTTTTCTAATTTAGAATTTCTAGTAGTGGCTTGGAGTCTGGATTCGTAGCCGGTGTAAAGCCATAATTACAAAGCCTATTCTATAATCGAATGTAAACGTCATTGGTGAAATG
>DWDU01004192.1:0-10955 GCA_018245575.1 Jemadia suekentonmiller | reverse complement strand
TTAATAATGACCGAATTAAACATAATAGAAATAACGATTAAAACTGCGTAAAAAACTTCGTAATAAACCGTTAAAAACAAAGAATTTTGCTCGCGCGACGACGATCTACAGTGTCTTTTTGTTTCGCTTCGCTTTAATGTTTACGTTTATGCTTAATACGTAATGTGGCATCACCATCAGTCCACAGCTCGTGTGGGTGTGTCGTAGTGGACGATATTGGTCAACAATTCCTACGTTTCACTTGCGCGTTGGGATCGCAGAGCATGGTTTCTCGCACCGCCTAAGATGCTCCTTATCGGCGGTCAGAGCATGTAGCCACGCCTCCGAGTAGGCAGACAGCGCTATCCGCCATCCGCCAGCGCCGGGCTTAGTCGCCCTTGCGATACCCTGTACCAGGCACGAGATCCAGGGATTTATTCATAACACATCCTCATAACATAATAATGAACATAACTTATTAATTACATAATATGATTATATTACCTCGCATGAAATTAAGTGTAATTGATATTTAAATTAAATTGATTAAGATAATAATCTTTCCTACAGTCTGATCTAGCTAATCAAATCCCGGTTAGATTTTAATAATTTAATAATAGAGACATGATTTTAAGAGCAAGCTTCGTCTAATCGTATTATAATCGTATTATATTATTAAGTACTTAGAACAGATTTTTAAAAATAATGAATTTCATTATCATCGTCTGGTTGTAAATAAGATAACTACGTAAATATAATTATGTATATAATTGCCTCGTTGTTCGTGTTAGTTGCAAGAGCGACTGCTGATTGGGAGGTCGTGGATTCAAATCTCGGGATTTTTCTAACTTATATATTCTAGTATAGTGTATGGCAACATACTGTTTCATAATATAACATAAATGTAACTAGCGAAACGTGGGTGATTACTACATTCCTCTGCCTACCTATTCGATGATTACGGGCTTGATGAACGTTTACATTTAGCTTTTACATACTGTAATTAAAATTAAATGTGTTGTTAAATGTGTTACACGGTAAAATTCTCAAGAACTATTAACTCGACATTTCAAAAATTTCATTCGCGAACTCCGAGCGAGCTTCCTCCGGCATTTGCCCGGCTAACCTGTTTACGATGTTATCCGAAAAATAATGGCCCGGCTTATTCCTTGCTTCCTGTAAAATTGTGAAAGAAGCTGCAGAATTTTCCACAAGCTATTCTCCTAGGATCACCTTAACTAATATATCCGTAAAGTTTTATGGAACAGCTGTTATGAGGTTTTCTACGTACTGCATCGTACTTGCTACTTTGTAATTTAATTTTGCAATGTGTTGTTGTAAATTGGTTTTGCTACGACTGTTTTGATTTGCCCCGGCTTACACAAATACCTACACATTACTGTAAATAAATACATATCCTCACGCCAAGTCACTTGCGCGGTAGGCAGAGAGCACAGAGTGCTAAATATCTATATTCTTGCACACCTGTCGTGCCTCTTCCATATTCATCACTCTCATCATACACGCACGCCAGTTATTTTACTGTAATTTCAAAGTATTTTATACTTTTACTCCCTTTCTCTCTTGTAATACTACATTTTTACTTATGCTTCAATATGAGCTGTTAATTATTTCTTTGTAAAAATTTCGTCGGTCTGCCGGCCACTTTGAAGATTGCAGACGTGATGTTGCGTTAACTTAACAGTTCCGGTCACAAATCAATAACTACCACTACATTAATACCGTGGAATGTTCTGATTGCATAGTCTACTGTACCGGAAAACGGGTTTACTGCATTTCAATAAACAGATGCTATCTCGTAACGACCACATTGTTGCTGTATGTTATAGGTTCCATTGATTTGATACGTTCATTCAATGATTTAGGTGCCGTTAAAACAATTTCTGAATTGCCATCAATCCAATTCTGAATTTCCGAATCCTATTTTTAATTAGTCAATAACAATCAATGTGATGTTGTCTGGTCTAGATCAGATTTATGACCCACATTTTCATTTCCTTGTTCAAATAGGTTAAAAATACCATTTCATGGAATTTGTGCAAATACTTTTCCTATTTAAAAGTTATAGGAAAAAGAAAATATTATATGGACCAGATTTATTAATTTGCAAATTCAATATCAAACATTGGTTGATTCTAATAGTGTTCAGCATTGATAGACTATTGATTTTAAATCCAGCCTCCCGCTCCGGGGTACTTGTGTACAAATCCTGGCACGCACCTCTTTATAAAAAAACAATATTAATATGCATTTCAAGATTGGATATCAGTAGTTATAATGATGAAAAAAAAATCGTGAGGAAACTGACATGCCTCAAAGTTCGAAAAAAAATCTCTAAGGCGTGTGAAGTCTACCAACTTGCATTTGGCCAGCGTGGCAGGGTAAAGTCTGAACACTTTCATTCTGGGAAGAGACTAGTGCTCCAACAGTGGAACGATAAAAGAATCGACAAGATTCGACATGATTACATTTTCATTTAAAGTTTTCTTGGTGAAAGATTCATTATTAAAATTTAACTTTACGCTCTTGGTGTTGTCAGAGCGTGTTCCTAAATGTGAAGAAATTTTTATGAGGGATTCACTCCCAGAAGTATCAATAATATACCTGTATCCATAGTTACCATTATAATTAAGTGGTTGTCTTATTACGGAATAAAGGAGAGTGAGTGAGTGGATTCAATATATGTAGTTATCGGCAATAACCATATACATGATCTCGGGTACTTTAATTCTACATACTCGTATTTGAGTTGGGAGAGTTTGTGGGCTGCATAAAGAGTACTACACAATATATTACACATTGATATTTGTCTAATATCGCACTGTAATAATATGATTGTAATTGTATATATTCCAATTGTACATACATATCTTCACGCCAGATCCCTTACGGGGTAGGCAGAGACCACCGAGTGCCAAATAACTCCATCCTCACAGATCTGCCGCGCCTGTTCCACATTCATCACTCTCTTCATACATGCACGCCGGTTTCGGAGACTCCTGACTCCCCCATCAGCCAGTATCTGGCCTATTTGATCGAGATAGGTGAGTCTTGGCCTCCCTCGGCACCGGTAAATTTTATATGTATGAATAAAGGAATATATGTGGATATACAGGTGTGATGTTATGTTACGTTAGTTTTTAAACGAAATTTAATCAATGGAGAAAATAACGTAACATCACGCCTGAAATCCCCGAAGAGGTAGGCAGAGGAGTGCAATACAGTTCCTACCTACCTACGTTTCACGAGTCACCAGAGAAAAATCAATCTTTACTAACTGTAAAAATTTGCTTATTAATATAGAAAATAAATGTATATTTAGTACATAACAAACATATATATATAACATATGTACATACTCTTATTCTATTTCTATTCTTTCCATTTATTATGGTGCTGGTAGAATCACGAAATAGCTATAACTATTATATCGGCAGTAAATCAGGGGCAGTGTTAGTAGCGGAAGACTTTCGTCGGCGTCAAGCATTCTGCTGTAGAAAGGGCTCTTGCAGATTTATCACTGGTGTAAATGTCACATAAAGGTCTCTACACACTAAGTAGAATAGGTAGGTACGAATGAAAAGTTGACTGTATTACTCATTACACATGACCGTCTGCGTGTCGTCTCCGAAGGTTATTAGCTGTTTTGAGGTCTAGAATATTTGTAGGGAGCTGTAAAGTAATGTCTATGGCGTAATTTAAAAATAATACTGCCTTTCTAACAAACACAAAAATGTTATTCATCTACGGAGTCATTAGTAGACATGTGCAATATATTATATGGTTTTATTATCCTGTTTTCAAAAAAACGAAAAAACCTCTTCTGACATTAGACCTGATATATATGTAAATTTAGTATAAATATTTAGACATATTAATCTGCAATATCTGATGTACTCTTAGAGAAATGACATGATTACTAGAATCTTATATTGTCCATCCATCTACGCTCTAACGCAATATGTCAAACCCACAGGCTGCAACTCCTTTCACTCGCGTAAGCTGCCTACACTCAACTATTGGCTTCTCCGCATTCCAACGTTCCTTGAGAGCTATCTCTGGTCGTGATCGCTATACAAAATATCACAAGACAAGTGATTGTAAAACGCTTTGTGGTATCCGAATAAATTATCGCTGAAATCCAAATAAATCGGTTGCTGCGTTTTAATAATCTTTGTTATGTACTTAAGTTACCATTTCGAACTTGTGGCTGGATTCTTATTGGTAAATATTTTTGCGTTGTATGAAACCAACATCATCACGATGCAACATACGGATAATATATTGTTTTCACTTACAAGTTGTCCAATCTTAGACCTATTATAACAAATTCTACATAACCTGTGCACAACAAGCCTAACATGTAATACATTTAAATTCACAGTAATAAATATTTTTAAGTTATTTTATATACATTCTTCATGATTCATAGTCATTTCAGTCTATTCAGTTTTTTAAAATAAAAATGTGTGTATTTGTTGCATTTATATGCAAACATATTGTAGTGTATTAGGAAGACAAAATAAATTAAATTAGGTACTGTAATTGTATGGGCCAAATAAAAGCTAATTTTGTTATTCAAAAAAGTTTGACCATACCATTTTATACACTTCTTTGTGTTTAAATTTGTTGGAGTCACTGACTTACTAATTTTATGTAAAGTTAGCATTATAATTTCAATTGCATGTTGTGAAAGATTTTCTAATAATATTAAACATTGATTGCAAATGGGAAATGACGACTTTTATGTATATAACTGCCTTCTCTTTCATCACTTCAGCTCAAGGTATTCATATATAATAATAAAACTTTTAGTCGAATAAAACTTTAAATCCAAATTGTTCATCTACGGATGTAATTAAAAAACTAACCAGCTTTTAATTTTGGTTCCAATTTGCTTTGTTAATATTTTGATAATGATTGTGAATCTGAACATTAGTTATTATAATCGGAATTAATGAACGACGGTCAATTACTTGTGCCATGCATTCGAGCGTCTTTTATTTGAATTCATGAATTCAGCCTATTAACCTTGAAAACATCATTACAACAACTGCCGGACGTAAATATACGATACCTACGAGAAATTCATTTGTTTTACTCGATGTATTTGCATATGATTAATAAAAGGGAATGAACTTGTTTAATTTATACATGAAAGCATTCAAGGATCCGAGCGAATGAATATCCGTTTAAATCGGGGCAATGACATTTCCGTGCAAACGACTAACTGTCAAAGTCAACAGTTTTAGGGAAATGTTAATAGCAGTAATAACAAATGTCCACTACATATGGACAGGTTTGACATTCCCAATTGCAAAACAATAAACGTATGCCGAAGCGTCAGTGGGTAGTGTCTGTATATAGACCCAAATAGCACTGAGTGAACGGAGAATATGAATGGTTTTGGGAAGCCTTAAGAGGGTTTGTTTGTTCAAATCATTTCGGACTGACCCCGACGTCACTCTTCGTTCGCAAGTGTTGTCCTGAAAGTAATTGTCACTTGAACATATTCCGCAACGGTTTTGTTTGTATTTCATTATCTGTTGCCCACTACACTTGTAATTATTATTTTGATTGACAAATTGATATTTGTCCTACTGGCGTATATTTTACCTTGTCTAATAGTTTGAATCTCGTCTGTAATACCCGAAGAAATGGGGAAAGGAGTGTAATGCTCTCACGTGTAATAAGTTACGATTACGTCCCACTATAGGGCAGGTGGTGGTAGGTGGTACATATCCAAACTCCGGGCCACTACGAAAAAACCTCGTTTTGGAAAGTCCAGTAGAGCCCGATACCAGATTTGACCCTATTTTTTACGACGTTGGGGGACATTCAAATGGTACCCGGTACCCTGAAAGAGATACCGGGTTATGTACGGCTTTTACCTCACTAAAACATCTGTATTGCGAACGCTATAGTAAAGATAAAATTGATGTAAAATGAGAAGGTGGATGGTTTCGATATATAGAAGGAAGTTTCGATATATAGTAGAAGGAATTGCATATAAAAAAATACAAAACAGTTATAGGTACAGTGCAAATGTGGAATGGTGCAAGTATCGAGAGAGATGAACCTCACCTATTTTGACTCGCCACTAGGGAGGTATGTGAAAACGTCGTGCATGTATGAAATGTGATATGTGAGAATTATGAATACAGAAAGGGCACATCGTTGCTAAGGATTGAGATGTTTAAAAACTGGGTGCTCTCTGCCTACACCGTAATACTCCCGGCGTGGCGATATGATAATGAAAAGGAAATGTTAAATCTGCCCTACACAATAAACCAACATTTTTAAAATAAAGTTACGTGGACACGTATATTCATTGAATCCATCTACATAGTCAATCGAATTTGCGAAGGTTGACGTTACGCGACAATAGGTAAATTTCCCAGCATAGGTCTATTGCTTGTGTCATAAATCAATGGTTGATTCCATAATGAATACGCCTTTGACGTTGGTCTTATCTAAATCTCACCTGCATAGGCAGGTCGCGATCAGCGCACAGATAGACACGGCTAAGCGGCATGCTACGCTTAGTGCCGGCTGTTTGTCATAGTAAAATATACATTTTAATATCAAGGATGAAATGGATGGTGCGATTTCGGTTTAAATATAATCGCTTTCTAAGGTTAAAATTTCTTTATACGCAAACAGACAATATTCATTCCAGCGGATGTCCGGGGTCGTGATTTATTTTGAACAATTTTCTCAACACGTTTGTTGGCCAGTACTACAGCTAAATGCTCCGGGAATTAATTGCTTTTGGCCGTAAAATTCAAATGTTTCACATCAGAGTATAACAAACGTAATCGATGTTAATTATAGAACAGTTTCGTGTTTATTTAATAACATTATGAATTGGTTGAGTGATTAAGGTGTGAGATGGTGTGGATAAGGTTCCCTGTTGTCTCGAATCGCACCTGCCTCGGCGCTTTGAAAACTGCCTATTACACCGTCATTAGTATGAACGAACCCCACGTTTTACAACGTAATAATTGTGTTATTTAACGCTGGTTACTTCTACCGGCAGACTGATTTATTTGACGTTTGTACGGACGCTTTATTCTGCGTTACCATGGTATCAAAGACGCCGATACGTTCATGTGGCTAATTTGTCTGAATGTATTTAAAAACGTAAAATAAATATTTATACACAGTTCTGCAAAACTATGCAGTGATAAATCGTGGTCTTAATTCTATGCCAGTAATTTGTGAAGTATCTTATTGTAATATCGTATTAATTACTAAAGGGGTGCATGAAAGGTGCGTCCCCGAGCGGTGACTATCTCTGATCAAGTACGAACATATTATACTGCTTGGCGCACTTTGGACATTGCGACTACTCCTTTCACCACGATGGCACATCACTCACGACAAGCTGAACTCGACGAAGACGAAGAAGAATTATTATAATTATCTATACTTCATAAAGTTAGTAGTAATAAAATGTTTATATCAGACTAAGTATCGCCTGTTTGTTCGGACGCAAACAAAACTACCACGCTGAAAGAATAGCAAATTAGTAATTAATTTTCTTTCGTATATGGGTACCCGCCAATTGAAAATTAAATTATAAGAGTGTACGTCACACATTAATTAATTGCAATGAACGATAATGTTGTGCAACTACCGATTAGTGCGGTGTATGAACGACACCAAATTATTATTATCAATATTAATGTGTGTCTATATGTTGAAGTGTACCCGTGCATATGTTATACGAGGGTTCACTGATTGGATGATTTAAAAATATAGGACTGTATGAATGAAATGTCAAAGTTGTCACATTGATGTAAAACCAGAATTATATTTTATATACATAGGTAATGTATTAAATGTATGTATGTATGTAGGTGTGTCAATACGATTTTTAAAGTAACAGTGGTTTTATTATGGTAATATCCGTCACATAAGCGTGACATGAGCTATTAGTGTAGTCAAATATTTATTGGTTACATCACCAAAAAATTAACAGTGATTTGAAATAATATGTATATGCGAGTACCTAACTAATGGATAATTTAATACAACTTCCCGTATGTTATCACGCCCGTTATCACGTTATCGTTTACGCCGGTAGCATACGATATCAATTAAAACAATCCCAATTCGGCTACCAGTGGCTACTTTAAATTTTGAATTTACGTTTTCTCCACACATTATCATAACTAAAATAATGATCTGTGCAACATGCTTATATGTTTATCTAAGTCGAAACGCATTTGAGCCTCTGTTACTTTCACAACATAATATACTTGTGCATATTTTACATGTATTACAAGCTTTGCATGTATGACAGCTACTGTTACAAAAGCAACATGTGATTGATATGTAGGTATATCATTCGTATGACTTTTAAATTAAATAATCATGGTTTTTACCAAAAAACCAGATGAGTAAATGATTGTCAACATTGAGCCTTTTGTCGTTTCACGGGTGGATATGGATCTTTTTCAGAACGAAAAGAGTTATAGGACACGATCTGTCGCACGGGCGAAGTGTGGGTCAGCAGTGTCCGTTAACACACCTTAGATTATTACGACGTACTCTAGTATATTCTGGTCTCTTCGCGATATTTTCTTCGTGATTTTTATAAAGATATGCGCCACGGCTCGAAGTGTAAACTGTGCATTGTAAACGGATCAGTGCACTGTTGGCGTATGATGTATTCGTAATACGATTATAGTGTGTGAACAAACGTCGAGTCGTCTTCGCGATCGCTAATGCACCAATGTTCAATCTATATACATTCAGCCGGCCCGCGCTGCAGCGCAATTAATATCCTATAAATCACGCGAGTTGACGCCTGCGACTAATATGTGCGATACATCAAACTCTTGTTATAGTTGCAACTACAAGTACGCGGGATGCGATCGATTTTTAGTCTCACATCTAGCTACATAACCGTTTTGTAAAGGGTCTGAGTGACGTGGGGAAAATTATATGTACACGATTATTGTATCCAACAAATTTATCGTTTTTAAATATATTTCTAAATTATTTTAAAAGTAACTAAAGTTTGATGTTTGACCATTTTGATTTACCAAAGTAGATTCCAGAATACAAATTCTGAAATTATTATTTTGTTATAAGTATATAGGTACTTATTTGCATAAAACACATCACGCTTTGTTTTAAATATAGGTATACCTAAATGAGACGATGTCGATTGATAAAATCATATCAGTAATGTTGAAGAATATTAGCATTGTAGAAGCGTTTATAGCAAGGTTTTGATATGGTTTCAATCTATATGGTCTGATGGAGTTTTGTATCAAACTTAGAATTGTTTTTGTGTAAACTAGTCATGTAAAATCGTGCTCTGATCGGCCACAATATACAATGGTTATAACAAATATATAAACTGAATGAATTGGTATACTGCAGTCAACGTACAAACTCGTGCAAAAAATTATCACCCTAACGATATTTTCGATATTGATAGTATTATCGTATCACGCGAATCTAATTACGCTTACCCTTAACTGTTTGACGTTAACGCAAAACAACGTGCATATACGACATCTTATTACCGCCTAAAGACACGGTAGTCCACGGCGCTACAAATAAGGCAACAAATTAATGGTAGTAGTTTTTAATCCGCCGCAGTAGGTCCAAGTTGTTAAGTAATGATATCCCGCTCATTAATGTTGTTTCAAGCTTTTTCTTATTCGTCTATACTAAATACAATTCTGTTCACTAATAAGTGGCATAAATATTACATTTATAATCTTTTGCACTTTTTACTACGGGCGACCGGGCCGTGGTCAGGTATGCAAGGTGATTTACACTCAGTATACCCTTATTAGATTGCTTAATAAATTACAGGAAGCTTATTACGATTGCACAAAAAGAAGTTAACATTCTATTTTTAAGAGAAAAATAAAATCCAATCCGATCGAGCCTGTGATAATAATCGCATCGCAAATCCGAACAGAAGTTCCTAAGATATATGATACGTATATGGAAAAGGCGCCTCAATAATGCAAACCATTGCGGGCAGAGAAAATGTACTGAAGACAAGCATGACAAAGCACCTGAGAATATTATTAATACTTGTCTAACAATGCTAGTTAGCTGTGGCCGAAACCGCCGACGCGTGAACGCTTGCAAAACGATTATTTTTATTGGACTTGTTAATATGTAGGGAGAGTACCCATTTATATTGTAATAGAAGAATCATGTAACAACTTTTATATCGACTGTTGCGATAATTATGAGTACACTGCCGCGGCACGATAAACACTCGACAAAAACCGTTCATGAGAACGTGGTCTCGGCTGGTTTTCCTGGTCGCAATGCGATCAATAGCTATGCGCCGACATTTACCCATAATTAGCGATTTAACAAAAAAAAATATAAACGTATGCGAAGTGAGTACCTACTGGGCGTTAAACTAATGATGGGCATCAATAAAGATAGAATGATGAACGTGTCAGCGTTTACTCAGCTCGCATATCCGTGCATAAATATCGCCAGTATGGCTTCGACTGGTAGAAGTACTAAAATTTTAATACATTAAGTTGACGCCGGGAGAAACCAATTATAGAGCTTCATTACGAAGTTAGAGCAATTAGAATTATTTTGTAATGTATCTACTTGGTGTGTGTACGTAGGTAGTTGGTCTTAATTCTGCTTAAAAACTTTTGAAGTAACCTTCACAGCTGGATGCATTTGGTGTGATTGGTAATGAGTATGTACAATACTGTAGATGATAGATAACGTTGTCAATCCAGTATCCAATGACTGCCCTTAACATTTAATGTATGTGAAAACGTTTTGAATGGCTCGTTGGTCGTGTTGATTGTAAGCGCGACTGCCGATCGACAAACCCTGGCTCCAAATCCCGGGTCGGACACTATTGGATTTTTCTAATTTAGATTTTCTAGTAGTGGCTCGGAGTCTGGATATGTGCCCGATGCATGGCAATTGGCTCACCACCTATT